>VURO01024533.1:4490-51315 GCA_015108175.1 Pelvicachromis taeniatus | reverse complement strand
CGTTCTTTCGGTCACTACCCACAGCTCGTGACCATAGGTGAGGGTAGGGATGTAGATCGACCGGTAAATCGAGAGCTTCGCTTTTACACTCAGCTCTCTCTTCACCACAACAGACCGATGCAGCGTCCGCATTACTGCAGCCGCAGCACCGATCCGTCTGTCGATCTCCCGCTCCCTTCTCCCATTACTCGTGAACAAGACCCCAAGATACTTAAACTCCTCCACTTGAGGCAAGGACTCGTCCCTGACCCGGAGTGGGCACTCCACCCTTTTCCGGCTGAGGACCATGCCCTCGGATTTGGAGGTGCTGATTCTCATTCCCACCGCTTCACACTCGACTGCGAACCGTTCCAAGGCGAGCTGGAGGCCATCACTTGATGAAGCCAACAGAACCACATCATCTGCAAAAAGCAGAGATGAGATTCCGAGACCACCAAAGCGAAAGCCTTCCATCACTTGGCTACGCCTAGAAATTCTGTCCATAAAAATTACGAACAGAATCAGTGACAAACCTGGAACGAATTCGACTTATTGCCGGTTATGCGGACAAAGCTCTTGCAACGGTTGTACAAGGATCGAATGGCCCGTAGCAATGGGCCAGACACCCCATACTCCCGGAGCACCCCCCACAGGACACCCCGAGGGACACGGTCGAATGCCTTCTCCAAGTCCACAAAACACATGTAGACTGGTTGGGCAAACTCCCATGAACCCTCAAGTATCCTTGAGAGGATAAAGAGAAATACCAGTACTTTTCCTAAAATAACAAGTCAAAAACTCTGCTGTGGAAAGGACACACTACTGTATATTTTATATTTCTGCATGAGGTGTGCCCTATTAAATGCTACCACGTGAAGTTGTTACGGCCCTGAGCCTTGGAGAGTGTGTATGCCTTTTGTGTATCTATGCAAATCTGATTGTGCTAGGACTCATGGAGGATTGGTTACTGGGAGACCTGTGCCAGCCCTCTTCTATGCTGATTGAAGTGTGCCAGTCCACACAAACGAAGTGTTAGGGAAGTGACAGCAGGAAGCTATTTCTTCCTGCCTGGTGGTGCATGTCCCTTCCATAGACAATATAGGTTCCTCTATACTAGTTCAGGTTAGATCATGGGTAATCAATAGTGTTTCTGCTGGCAAAGAGTAAATGTTGACATTTAGAGCACCTGTCTTTGCTCTCCTTTCAAACCAAGGCTTACCACCAGCTCTAAATGAACACGGGGCTGCCTTGCTGAAAGGCAGACTGCGGGGGGGTTGACGTGGGCACCTGCTGAGAGGCAGAGAGAATAAAGCGAGACAGACAGGTAGAGAGACTGACATAAAGGTGTGAAGGTAAGATTAAGGACGAGGGGAGCAGGACGATCAAGGCAAATGTAGATATTGAAGAGTTCTGTATATCTCATGGGAGCGTCTGCCAGCTCACCTGCCAGTCCTTTTTATCCTGTCAGACTTTATAGAGGGATGCCTCAGTACTTGGTGCCATCACCCCTGTATCCACTGCACATGCATGCCTACATTTTTCTGTATTACCCCTTCCCTCTCTTTCCTATAGATGTCTCTGGCTTCTGTTTTTCTGTTCCTGTGTTTTCCTGTTTTATTGTGTTAACATCTCAGGACAGCCTATTTTATTACCATTATCTTCATAAGATATTGTACACTCATCCTAAGTCATGATAACTAGGCAGTGTTTTGCTAATTAACGGTGAGGTGCTCAGTTAATTAATCAGTTTGGCCTAGTCTGTAACCAGAAAATGAAATAAAATCCAATCATCTTCTGCAAACACATTTATTCAAGGGCATAAAAGGACATTATTGCTGATAAAACTACAGGTAATTTCATATAACCATTTTATATTTTTCTTAACAGATTAGCCTAAAAATATAAATAAATTAAAAAAATAAACAATTCAGGCAAGTTCAAGACTCAAAGTGACACCATCAAATTGTCTGAGCAGCACATTAAGATGAAGACATACGGCAACTCTGTGAGAACAAGAAGTGTGACGCATTTTAAAAATGGCAGATCGGCTTCTGCACACCATCCAGAACAAGCCTGGTCTGTTCCCCTTGTTGTTTTAAACAATGCTTTACAGATGCATTGACGCAGAGAACAAGAGGAAATAAAAACACAGCCAAACTGTTGTCTGAAAATGTTTCCTGGCACTACTATTCACTGCTCTGTCTCCATGCCTCTCTCCAACATTATGAGGTAGTTACTGTAAGCCAGGGCCGTAAGTGATCCCCAGATGCATGCTGGCAGTACACCACTCAGTGTGTTTGTAGCATCTAAACCCTCCGTCCTTGTCGAAACTGCATGTGTCAATGTGCTGTGTAATTAAAAGAAACTTTCTTCACAGTAAAGGGACACCTCTATTCTCAAGTGACAGTAAACTCATTTTCATTTGGAAAGAGATTAGTGGAAAACACAGAATGGCTGTTTGATGCAAACTGGCACACACCGTGGCTAAAATTCCCTATAGCCCATGTTATGAAGAAATGAAGAGGCTTCTGCAGCTTGGGTCCTGTGTGGCGCTTGATGTAGGTATATGCATCATTTTTGTTTTCTAAAATGCTGCGCTTCTTTTGAACCCGATGACCTTCAAATCTGAATTTTACTGAATGTTTAATCCATCATTGGTCAATGCAATTCATAATTTGCTCCATGCTGTTTGAATTAGAATCACAAATTTAAATACCTTTAGAGAAAAATTCCCTCTCTGGCAGGGAATTGCACAACATGATTAATACCGCTGTCACCTCTACCCATAAAATGTAAGGCTGTAGCCAGCAGCCAGTTAGCTTAGCATAAACAAAACCTGCCTACTAGCCCCTTAGTGTTCAATAATTAACCCTTGTTTGTATTTAATCCATAAAACATAAAGCCTGTAAAACTGCGAGGGAAGGCTAACAAGAATGTAGAGAGACCTGCTAGGATGTATGGTTTAAAGATGGTGGCACTGACAAGAAGATAGCAGGAAGTGCTGGAAGTGGCAGAGATGCTAAGATTTTCACTGGGAGGGGACAGAGGGGCAGCTCAGGTTGAGCAGTTCGGAGACAAAGAAGAGTAAGACTGAGATGGTTTGGACATGTGCAGAGGGGGGATAGTGGATATACTGGACAAAGGATGCTGGATATAGAGCTGCCAGGCAGAAGGGAAAGAGGAGGATCACAAACAAGCTTCATGGATGTAGTGGTGGATGCAGAAGTTTGGTATATCAAAGGAGGAAACCCCCGGCAGCCTAAGCCTACTGCAGCACAACAAAAGGAAGATTCTGGGTCCCCTAATTTAGTCCCAATGATAAGTTTTATCAAAAATGTAAGCCTAATCTTGAAGGCAGAAAGAGTATCGGTGTCCCAGATCCAAACTGGGAGCTGGTTCCACAGGAGAGGAACCTGACAGCTGAAACCTCCCATTTCACTTTTGAATCTTTTGAGAAAGGAGTGCTCTGAAATGTGGCTACTTTAGAGTGAGTATGTTCCACCATGCAAATTTCCTTGAATAAAAAACAAAATATTATCATACATATATGCCAGCAGTATCCCTAGCATCCACTAGGAATCCATCTAACTTTTGTCTCTCCCTGTAGCCTGCACCTCCTCTAAGACCGGAGTGATTTACAACCACTCCCTTTGCTTCTTCGTCTTTGCACATAACACTGGACGTGTAAATAAAGCACGTAAAAGTAAAATCATTCTCTGTGGTCCTCGTTTGGGTTCTGCACTTGAGCTCGTTTTTCCCAGTTTATGACATCAGGTAGGGAAAGACAAGCAGTTTAGCCATCACTGGATTTCATCAACAACTCATGTTTAAACAGTGGTGCCAGAAATTGGTTTTCATTTTTTTTTATTATGCAGATTAAAAAAAAAAAAATCTTTTTGGAGGTGGACTTCTCTATGAATTTTAAAATGCCTTCTTATAAAATTGGGTTACTTTTTATGAGGAGGCTGTTTCAAGACTCTGATTCAGCTGGTTTTTGTCAGTCCAGTTGGGCAAACTACATTTAAAATTATTTATTACAGCAGGAGAATATAGTTGTGTTTGGCTGTGTAGTCTCTGAGTGCTTCGAGCTCCTCGGTTATGATGCATACAGTAATTGGGGAGTGATGAGTAAATATCCCCATGGAGCTCAGAGGTGCAGGGACAGGCAGATGCTGAAGGTGGAGGGGTTTTGAAACAGCAGGCAGAAATCCACTGACAGAGTGTGTCAGACAGAGTGATGGAGTGGTGGGAAATGTTGCTGCTTAAATAGACCAACTAATTGAGAGGATATGCTTTGTATATCATGTCAGGAGAGTGAGGCATGTCTAAAGCAATGCAGCTTGAGCTGAATGCCTTGACTAGGTTGGAGGATTTGCTCCATTTAGAAAGAAATGCAAATACAGTAATTTAGTGCTTTTTAATGCTCTAACCTGTATTTGCCCTATCCTAGTATGCTGCTGAAGGTTTCACCATGTCAGTGTTACATTTATAAACCTTTAAGGCAGGTGTGTGCAAAATGCAGATGTGGAAAATGTTTTTGACTGTCCCACCTGTAGTTGGGGAAAATTGCTTTGACAAGCAACAGAGATGAGATATAGAGCTTGACAGGTCTGCCTATTGTATGTGCCTGAGGGAAACTCATCACCTGTCAGGGCTAAAATAACTTTGGGCTGGTGTGTTACCCATGTTTCTTGCCTTTCAGATCCCGATTTGGATATTGAAATGATCAATCTCCCCTCTCTACATCCACACGAGACCGATGCAGAGATTCTCAACAATGACAGCTTTAACTATCACCACCCCCGCCTCCCCCGGCTAATCCTCTTTCTGTCCGTCTTGCTTACATGTTGTGTGAAGGCATTGTGCTTGTAATTGCCTTCAAGACTGGCTTAGGCTCTTGACCAAGGATCTTTCAGCTGTGATCTGTTAAGCCTATTACATACTTGTTGCATGCAGACACACAATACCGTGTGGATGAAAGCCTGGATGCGAGAGCCAATTTGTGGCACTTGCTTTGGCAACACCGCTACATCCCAATGTGCTGAAATTTTTTGTAAGTCTTTTGTTCTGTGGATCATTAGCACTTCAAAACAAAAGAGACAATGCAATAAATCGAGGGCCTTTGACTGTTAAAATATGTTGGTTGTTGAATGATCTTAAGGAAAGGAAAAAGCAAACAACGTCAATTCATTGGACAGAAAAGAAATGAAATTTGATTCTGTTTTATATATATAGGACTAGTCAACCAAGCTGAGGGAGGGGAGAAGAGAGCAATGAGAGACAGGACAAAAGGAAATCTAGGAGAGAGAGAGAGACAGAGTTTAATAATTGGTAATAATTAAAAACAGCAGTGTTGTATGAACACACAGAGAAAAGATGCAAAGAGGTGAAAACAGGTGAGGGAAGAGGAAATGCTCAGTGCATCATGGGATGCACTGAGCATTTCCCTCTCAGCAGTCTAAGCTTATTACAGCATGACTAGTGGTGGATTCAAGGTCACCGGATCCAGCCCTAACTAGAAGCTTTATCAAAAAGCATAGTTTTAAGCCTAATCTTAAAAGCAGAGAGTGTGTCTCTCTCCCAAATCCAAACTGGGAGCTGATTCCACAGAAGAGGGGTCCCTCCCATTTTACTTTTGAAAACTACAAACCACAAGAATGCTCTGAAATGTGGCTAATTTAGAAGAAGCACTTTCATTTTTCACCATTCATTTTGATCTTTTATCAATACAAAAATGACAATCTCCTTAAATGAAGATCAGAATATCACTTTACATGTACGCCAGCAACCAGCTGAAGGATAGTGTAGCAACAGCAGAAGACACCCAGAGAAAGATCCACTCTTGGTTTTCTACTTAGTCTGAACACCTGTCAGAAAACCAACATGCTTGTATGTGTAGACTCACTGAAGAATGTATTTCTCAAGGTAAAGAGAACTTGCGACTACATTAAAGAAACTCATTATTACCTTGGACAACTGCAAGATTAATGTCCTCCTTAATGTAAAGGCAAAATCCAGAACCAGTAAAAAGACTGAGGGCTTTTTTTCCCCCCTCTTTCTTAATTTAACTTTTTTTTACTGCAAAGTAATGTGAAAGTGCTAACGGGGTTACAACTACATTAAACACAGCAAACTGGCTTGTGAAAATGTTACGTTTCACGAGTTATGAGCACTGATCTTGTTAAAAAGAAGCAAGTAAGGTTTGACATTTTGCAGTATAGTACAGTACAGTGGGAGATCATACATTTTCTGCCAGCTTGTAAAGTGCTCAGAGATCCTGTGTGAAACCTCATTGCACTATAAATCCTGATCAACTGAATCCAGAGTTAATATCAACCACTTCTCCGCTGTATCTGTTTATTGTAAGTCTCACCTGCTTTTATATTAAGAAGCTGTTCTCAAGCATAATGCTTTAGCTGCTCCTTTAATTGTTGCTATGTGAAAACCAGACAATGTATGAACATGTTAATGTATTTTTTAGGTCCTACAGTAAATACAGCAAGCTAGCAAGAGGATAGCAAAACAAATATTTACCCACCAGTAGTCTTTATACGGTCTACCTTGACTCTGATCCGAACTCCCATCAGACACTGTTTTGTGTGTGTAGGTGTGCGTGGCAGTCACCGCATGTGTGGGCCCCGTTGTTTGTGTAGTTGGAGCCATATTGTATGATTAAACAAGGAATCCTGCAGAGTTTTGCATCTGTTGTTGTTTATGGCTCTTTCAGCATGTGGAGACTGAACTGTGGATGGAAGTTGATATGAAATGAGAATGGCTCTTGGCTAAATTCATGGGCAGCATCTCATTCATAATTTATCAGGAAAAGAAGTATTTTATGACTTTGGGGTTGCAAATGTGTTTGTGTAAATATTACTGATGATCAGGAAGCTGTGAAGAGAGGTCAAGCATCACAAATTTTGCCTCCAGATATTTTCTAAATGCCTTTCAAACAGTTTATGTAAAAAGCATCTGAAAGATAATATATACTTTACTAGATAAAGGAAAACACTACTTTTGGATTTCTTAATGTGTCGTTAATCTGGACTGTAAGTTTCTACGTGGTGCCCCTGTAGAGTTTTTGTACAGTTTTGCATTACAGAAAAGATTTGCATGTTGAGACTTATTTTAAAGCAATTTAAACTCATAGAATGTGTTATGATGTAGGCTGTTGTTTTATACATCACTAAACATATACAGTATTGAGGTTAAGTCTTGAGCCACTGCTCATATCTTTGTATTTTGCTTCCAAGGAGTCAGGATTTCTTGTATTTGTTTGTAAAGTGGTCTTGAGCAGTACTTCATCAGGCTTTCGAAAGGTCAATCAAAGCTTTTTCACTCAGTTTCAGTACACTTATTTTACTGATGTGGCCAAAGGCTTAGTTGTGCCAAATTACAGAAGAACTGGACTGAAAGTCAGTGTGAACATGTCTTATGAAGTGATACATCCAATTTTTTACAATTTTAGGTTCAAATCATCAACAGTATGTACAGAAGAGGTAAGGAGAGAGGTACAGCAGTCACTACAGCCATCTGTAAAACATGGTGGAGGTTTTGTCATAGTTGGATGGAATTCTGAACACATAAAAGTACCAGACTTTGAACAAACACGCAATACTGTGAGCATCGTTTGTCAGTATGACTGATGCCAAGCACGCTATAAATGCAGTAAAAGCATACTATGATAGAAAAAGATAGCATGGAAGACTATCAGTCATGGATTGGCCTCCCCACAGCGCAAACCTCAACATTGTTGAAGCAGTGTGGAATTATCTTGACAGAGAACAGAACAAAAAAGCAGAAACATCCAAAGAAGAGCTTTGAATGTCCTTCAGGAAGCCGGTAGAACTATTCCTAAAGACTACTTAAAGACATGACAAGTCTTGCCTGAGGCTGTGTTGAAGTCTGTGTCAGTTCTTATTCAGCCAGGTCATGGGAGTCTTAAGTGCTTGAAAGGAAGGCAACTGGACTTCAGTGTTCAGCTGCCTTCATTTCAAGTGCTCACGACAGGCTGTACTGAAGAAGACATGTCAAATATTGACTAGGTTTTTGCCTTATATACCGTATTTCAAATTTTTCTAGAAAAAATATACAAAATATAAAGAAATAATTAGTGGCTCAAGAGCACACTACTGAGTATATTGAGTGTGAGCAATTGGATGACCATAGCATGAATTTTGTGTTATCCTTAGCTAGTAGTCGAGAGATAGAGGGTGAAGCTGTGAATTAACGGAACAATACGAGAATGACCTTAGGACAGGTTGTTCACTTTGTAAAGCTCATTGAAGAGTTCACAACCCCTCTAAACTTTGATGGCCTGTCATAAAAAGAGTTATTTTCGAGGAAGAGCTTTCCAGGCCAAAACTTGTATGATATCTTGTGAAGTGACTGTGAGCGTATAGTTCTTTGTTCAACCCTTTGATTGTATGTGATCAGATAGATCATCGTGTCAGATGCAATCAAGAAGTCCTGATCAAACCTCTTCGTACATCTGAATTCAGATTACCTGTCTGCCTGTGGATCAAAGGTTTCAAGCAGAGACAGGATTATCCGCCAGTGGAAGGTAAAAGAATCCAAGGCCTTTGCCCTGAGCTAATATGGGGATTTCCATTTCACAATGATTAGAGTCAGAGAGGAAGACTTCGCAGTGTTAAAACGCAATTTCGTGTCATGCCATTTAATGGCCGTCTGCTGATCATTTAATTGCTTGCAAGGTTCACTTGACATTGCTGCTTGGTGGCACCTATGATTGGATGAGTCCGATCCTCTCTTGACCCTTACATCCTGTGATTATTTAAGCTGGACTGCCCCAATTCCACCTTTCCCTCTTCACTGACACATTTGGAAATTATTCATCAGGTTTTTAACTGCTCGTATCTTCGCTCCATTCAGTACCCATTGCCTGTCCAGCAATAAAAATTCATTACAGTGATTTGCCTTAGGTGAGTGCTGGGTATGTGCAGAATTTCATTCTTACGCTCTCCGGGACTTCACCACTAAAACATAATTTCAGTTTGAATGGTTTTACAGAGGCCCGTGAGGCTTTGGCTTATGCGGAGAGATTTGACTCTATGGTAACATGTGCGTCAGACCGTGTTTCTCAATTATTTCTTGGTTTTGTTCTCTCGGCTTATACTGCCGTGCTTTGTTTATCTGCCATGTTTGACAACCACGGGCCACATATTGCTGTGACACTGAACCTGCAGTCGGACATAAAAATATCACTTTAATGACTCTTGTTTGTTGTTATCTGGAACAGAGGATTTCTACAGCACACGTGTTTGGGCATTACATAATTTCAGTGCGTGTGTTTTGTTGTGCGGAAGGGTAATTTAGTTCAAATGAATCCTTGGGACATTGCAAAAACACCAGTACACCCATTTTGTACAAAAGAAATTGCCTCTTCAGGCAATTATGCCAGCTGTTAACTACAACCCAGTCCACAAGATGTTGCCTTTGATTTGACTTTCAGAAATAATTTGGCCTCCAGCTCTGCTCATTTCTAAATTAAAGTAATAGCTAGTTTTATATTCTCTATTGTGTGTTGTCCAATTTTTTATTTTTTTTTTAACATTTATTTAAGAAGAGAGTGAAGCTAATATGATTAATAAATCTCTTTTGCCAGAGTATTCATAGCACAATAGTCAACATTACCCCTGCATATTCTCCAATAGTGGGAGAGGCCGGCACGCCTGGGGAAAGTCACGCACAAGGACAAACATGTTGCTGTGGGTGCTAAACACTCAAACACCATGCTGCTAAAAGTCCTACCTTAGTTTCTTATCTCATGCACTATGCAAACATTATAATATAATCTGTGTTTGATATTAGCCACAACAAATTCTTATTGATGATTGTTGTCTCTCTCTGCTCTCTTCTCTTTCCCCTCACCCCCAACCAATTGCACATATAGCTGCCCCTCCCTGAACTTGCCAGAGGTTTTTTCCTGTTAAAAGGGAGTTTTTCTCAGCTTTCTGAAAAGTTTAAGTACACATTTTTTCAGATACCTTCAGATCAGGCATTTTCTCCAGTCTCAGATACCACATTTTCCGGTGGCACCGGCTGCAAACCTCGGGGACACACTTTAGCTCCAACACGCAAAAGGTTCATTTCTCTTACGTATGACAGGCCGGCGAGTGTGACGTGCCCCTCGATGGATCGGTTTAAAACAGCCTGGGAACAAGATTTGGGTCTGTCACTGTCTGTGGACACATGGGATTTAATACTCAGGTTAGTTAACTCCATGTCCCTATGTGCCCGCCACTGTCTTTTACAATTTAAGGTTGTGCATAGGTTCCATATCTCTAAAGCTGGGCTATCTCGTTATGCATCCGAAGGTGGACCCCTCCTGTGACAAGTGTGGGGGTGCAAAGGCTTCCCTTATCCATATGTTCTGGACATGCCCTGGCCTCGAGGGATTCTGGAGGGACATATTCCGAACCTTTACCCTAATTCTTGGACATCATATGGATCCTAATTCATTAGTTGCGCTTTTTGGCACCACTGGGGAGGTTGAGGTACGGCTGACTTCGTCACAGCGTTGTAAGCTCTCCTTCACCTCCCTTAAGGCCAGACGGGCGATCCTGCTGAGATGGAGGGGGTCCCCTTGCCCACCCATGCCCAATGGCCGAGGGACCTTATGTACTACCTCAGCCTGGAATGGGAGTTTTTCCTTCCCACTGTCGCCAATGCTTGCTCATAGGGGGTTGTATCATTGTTGGGGGTTCTTTCTATTATTGTAGGGTATTTACCTTACAATACAAAGCACAGTGAGGTGAATGCTGCAATGAATTAATGATACATAAACAAAACTGAATTAAACTGATTCATTAATGCAAGTCCTAAAATTTTGTGTGTTTCAAAAAGACAGGGTCTGTAGTATTTCAGTACTGTGAAAAGAAAAATTAAGTTTGAGTAATCCACACTACTGTGTATGTTACAGGTACAATAAACTACCAAATGAACCAAAGATAGAAACGTAATTTAAGAAAGTTTAAGGAAAATTGTTTAAACCTTGATTGAACTTTTGTTTCTGAATACTCCACATGGTTGATATGGTAACTGGTAAAAAAAAATCCTTTAAAATGCCCTCATGTTACTCACTTTTTTCATCAGCCTTACTTTCATCCACTGTAGCTACATTTAGGTGCCACTAGGAAGCGTGAGTACTTTATTGGTACCTAATTCATTGAACAAAATTACATTGTAACTTGCTCCTTCCTCTGTGGTCTGAAGTAGAGCCCGATCAATATTGGCTGGGCTCTATAGGCTGACAATTGAACTGTGCCTCTGAGCCAGTGGGCTGAACTTTTCAAGACAAAGAACAGAGCAAAGGTGATTCATGGTGATTCACTCTTGTGGCACAAATTAGAAGGCCTGGGTTTCCATTACGCGCAGTGGTGGGCAGTGAAATAATGAGGGTTAGTTGGCCAATGCTAGGACAGAAGGCATGGGGGAAGCGCAATTTTCTGAGTGGCTCCCACTGCAGTGCTGCTGAACATGAGAAATGCTATAGAGGAAAGAAAGGTTACCACGATTGACATTGATTGGCCATCCAGACTTGAATCTCCACCAGCTAACTGTAATCTAAAATTGGATTTGGTATAATAAAACTGTCAGTCAGGCCTGTCACATATCCTTCTCCCTGGTATTGCTTTTTATTCCCATGTCACCATCTTATTCCTGCACATTTTAGTTTTTATTTGTTTTTGTTAGCTAATTGCTCTGATTGTAGCGCCCCGTTTTCATTTAGTCATGTGTTTACCTATCAAGCTGTTCATCCCAGTCTGAGCTCCTACAAGTCTACAAGTACTTACAGTAAAAGTCTAGCAGTACTTAAAACAGGCGTGTGCAGTGACAAATGAGTGAGAACCTGATTTTTCTTGTGAAATCAACCCTTGTATGTTTTCTTGCACCACTTCTGTACAAGTGTACTATTCCGCTAATCAATACCATAGCTAAGTGGCTACCTCTCATCCACCTAATGACTCGGATAATTGCTCCAGATACAATAGCCCGCTATATTTCTATAGATTGCAGGTTTCATTAGAGGTGAGTCGTGTGCAGCAGGGAGACAGAAGGGAGAAATGTGAGACAGAGATAAAGAGGATGGTTATTAAAAGAAGCTGAGGTGGGGGAATGCAGTAGAGGATGACAGATTTTGAGGAATGGATAAAGATTTAAAGCCAGGGAAAGGAAGAGGAGAGAGTTTCCACTGAATCCCAGATTCCAACAGAGCCACTGATCCTACTCTCTTGTGGCATCTGATTTGTCTGCTTGATCTTAGATGGAGCCTATTAATGGCTCCACGCAGGATTTTTTGTCTTGCCAATGTAATTAGGAATCTTTATATGTCTGTAGACATACAGACGACAGGGACAGCCGGGAACTTTAATATGAAAAAGTGTCGTATTTGTCGAATGTGTGTTTCTGAATTGCAGTTTTTTCAATAACATCTAATAGAAGACAATAATGCCTCATATGTAGCTGTTTTGTATTTATTCAGTAGATGGTTAATTTCCTGGCTGAATGTATGTTTTTGTGACTGTCTGATCCCCCCTCTCCCCGCCACCACCACTCGCACGCACGCTCGCACGCATGCACGCACGCACACACACGTGTTCTGCAAGAGACTGAAGTGAAACCATTGTCTGCTCCTGATCAAAGTGTAAATGATACGCGATGCTGTCAGTTATGTTTTTTTTTTCTTTTTCCCATTTGTGCATATTTGATGTTTCCCAGCACAAAACAGACAGTGAAGCACTGATGTCTTCTGCTCTTGTATGAAAAAAGAACCAAGACTCCAAATGATTTACAGATGAAAACTGTCAACACCACCCTTGCCATTCAGGGAACTTTGAGAAGAATATTGCCTCAGAGCCTTTTGTGACAAGAGAACTATGGTTCTGTGTCTCAGTGGACTTTAGATGAAGTGAAATTGGAAATGAAGAAAGGGGGTGAATTTCACCTTTCAGTTCTAAATAAATCTGAAAAAGTTTATGTAAAAAAATGACTCATTGTGTTACAATGAGATCATCTACATAGCTGTGTTGCTGAAGCAAGGTCATAAACTATATCCATTTTATTTAGGTGAGGTAACAGTTAAATGTGTGACATCTTTGCTTCTGTAATTTTTACTGTAATGATTGCAAAGCTGTTTACCTGAAAACATGCATTCAACATGTGTTCTGAAAATTAATAAACCATTTTGTGCCATGCCACAAAATACCTAAAATGCATTTGTCAGATTTTCTTAGATGTAAGAATTTGATACTTCTCTCTCTGTGAGATACTGATTAGGTGCCTCTTGGCTCCATCTGGCTTTCTTAAACAGACTTAATGTAGCTAGCTAAATATAAGTGCATTACTGGAATCCTCATGATGCATTATTGAACTTTGCAGGACTGAAGTAACATTGGTGGTGAATGATGGTCCCAGTGTATTTGTGGGGGAACCAGTTGGTTACAGCGGTAGCAAATAGGTTAAGACCAATATGCATTAGGTTTGCTTTGTATAAAATATAATGACTCAGCAGAGTGCACAGTGTTGTGAAAAAATATTTTCACCCTTCATAATTCAAAATTTCTTAGTTTTTGGCATATTTGTACCACTTACACGTTTCAGATCATCAAATAAATTTTAGTATAATATAATTTTAATATTAGACCAAGATAACCCAAGTAAATACAAAATGCAGATTTTAAATGATGATTTCATTTATCTAGTATCAAGGTATCCAAACCTACCTGGTCCTGTGTGAAAAAGTTAAATTCTCCTTTGGCAGCAAAGGCTGCAGTCAAGCATTTGTGATAACTGGCAATGGGACTTCATGTCGCTGTACAGGAATATGGACCCACTCTTGTTTGCAGATTTATTTTAATTCAGCCACAGTGGATGGTTTTCGGTCTGTTTAAGATCATACCAAAACATCCCAATCTGTGATGTTCAGATCACTCCAAAACCTTCTTTTTCTCCGGGTGGGGGCGGGGGTGTGGAGGTATTCAGAGTTGTAGTTTCTGGTGTGTTTGAATCATTGTTCAGCTATATAACCCAAGTGCACTTGAACTTCACGACACGAAATCATGTCATTCTGCTTTTTCTGGCAGAGAGCAGAATTCCATCAATCATAGCAAGTTGACCCTAAGCACCAAAACATGCCTTAGACCAGCCCACTACCACCACCATGTTTGGTGATTTGATTTTCTTTTTATGAAATGCTGTGTTAGTTGTAGTCAGATGTAACAGGACTCAAACCCATATCTTTTGTTTTGCCCATTCACAGAATATTTTCCCCAAATTCTTGGGGGATCATCAACATGTACTTTGACAGATGTAAGACAAACCTTTGTGCTATTCTTGATCAGCGGTGTCGTTTTGTTTGTTTGGCTCTTTCCATTTTTCCAGAGTCTCTTTCTTATTGTTGAACTATAAACTCTTTCAGTAATATGAGTATCTCGTGTCTAGTAACCTGGTAATCATGTGTCTGTCCCATAAATCAGCCATTCTTCTGACTTTTAAAGCATTAATACAATTTCAACATGGGAATTAAATGTGAAAATATAACACAAAAATGTACCAATTTCTAACCATATATTTCTTTAAAGTTCTTCTAAAGTTGGGTGTTTTACATTGGTATCCATGGTGACTCTCTTTGTGGCCATTGCTAAATGGCAGTTTTTGGAATTTCATTTTGGTTGCCTTCAATTTCCAACCCTGGAAGTTGCTACAGTTAAATAACTTGGAACTAAATAAAAAACAGGAATGTGTTGTGGTTGATTAATGCATACCTTCTGAAACTGCACCATCTATAAACACTGTTTGGCTATTTAATTTAAAAAAAAATTTCTAATTAATCTAAATCCTTTTAAACCTCCGGTTTTTGCAAAACTACCGTTCATCTTTTGATAGTTAATAAAATTTTAAAATGAAACTCAAAACACTGAAACGTTTTTGAGTATTGACCATGATAACTTGTACAATCTTTAGCTAGAGTCTGATGGCAACACAGTGGCACAGTGGTTAGCACTGTTACCTCACAGAAAGAAGGTCCTTAGTTAGACTCTGGTGCTTTTCTGTGGAGTTTGCATGCTCTCCTCATTTTTGCATGGGTACTCTGACTTCCTCCCACAGTCCAAAGACTTGCAGGTAGTCAGGTTAGGTTATTTGATGAATATAAATTGCCCAAAGGTGTGCCTGTGAGTATGAATGGTTGTCTGTCTCTCTGTGTTAGCCCCGTGATAGACTGGCGACCTGTCCAAGGTGCACCCTGCCTCTCGTCCTATGAAAGCTGAGATAGGCTTCAGCCCTACCCCTGAAATCGATAAGCAGAAGAGAAAGGATAGATGGACTTTGGAGGGCAGTGCACAAATGCTGAAAGTATGAATCTGAAAATACATTATTCATTTATTCAGAAGCATTATAGAAACAAAACAGTATTAGAGTCATGCTTCTTCCCTCTTAGAAATAATATCTGGCTCAGAGTTATTGTGACAAAGCCTGATTCCCCACCAGCTTGCAAATCAAACAATGCCTAAGTTTAATTTTGGCCTTTCATTAAGTTAAATCATAGAATTAATATAAGTTAGCAATAGCCAGTACGACATGCTGTTTGTCATTTTAACAGCAGCTCAAGAGACAGACTGTGTTCATCTAATAACATTTTATTCATTTGCATCTGCAATAGAAGCCAGGAGAGACCACAGTAACAATGCTCCCTACATCAGCTACACCCCAGGCATTTGTACTGTGATGAACCCAGCTATTCACAGGTAATAACACAGTTAATTTAGTCGTTGGGAAACAAAAAATAAAAATACACGTGTCTGTGTTTTCACATGGGCTGTGTCATCTATTGAACACGCGCCACAACAGCCATGTTGGCCCTCTCCCCAAGGGCACCCCATTGCTCTTTTCATCTTCCGTGTGTGTGTGTGTGTTATTTTGCGTTTGTGTGTGTGTGCCTTTTCAAAATGTTCAGTGCACATGTTTGTGTGAGTCTGCTTTGTGGGTGGCAGTGTGATTCATTATGTACAAACTCCCTCTCATCTACAGACCAGATTAATTTGTTAAAGCTCAGCTCCCATTTGTTATTTGGTGAGAGAGCGCAGCATAAAGTAACACAACTTTGGATGGGCTGAATTGATATAGGGCCCAATAAAGTGTTTATTAACACAGATGCTTTATACTATTCTATCTAGAACTGTGCTACCATTTATCACAATGTGAAGTGTTTGGCTCTCTTGTGTGTCGAACAGTGGGACTGTAGCGGAGGATGTGTTTTATTTTGAATGGTTTTGATTGTAGTCGGGGTGTAACCTGAGCCTCTTCTTCATGCAGTCTACATTTCTAAAGATGCTTTGTGTGACAGGGATTCAGATGTGTTGAAACTCTTTGGTGAAGAATCATTGTATTTAAAGACTGTACTGACTGTACGTTAGTCATCAATATACAAACAGTTTCTTTCATGAGTTGTCCTTCGTGGCTGGATGCCACAACTCACACAACAGAAAGAAAAGCGCTGGAAGGGGGTGCGCATCGGCATAAATAGGAGTGCTGATGTGCTGATGAGCGATGTCTGAGGCTACACGGGAATATAAGAGCATTACTGTGTGAGTCACAGCAACAGAAATCCATGTAGGCAGTATCGGCAGAACAGTCCGTAGGCCCTTCTTACTTTAACTTGAACACATTCTTATTGATTTCTTTGGACTCCCACAGAAGGATTTTCAAAAAAAAAAAAAAAAGTTTTAAAAAGATTTAGATGACTTTTCTGAACTAAATTTCACAGCGTATCCATTATAGGAGAGAGTCCAAAGATTTCGTTAAACTTTACGGGACATACTACATGTTGTATTTTTACTGAGGAGCAAAAAGTTCAGCCTAAGGAATTTCAGAGCTTGTAACACAACTCACACAGTTCTACTTCCTGTACAGTATTTCTGACTACTGGGTGAACATTTGCAATATGAGCTGTACAGCACTAATGGTTAGAAGGTAAAAACAATTTTATCCCATTAGGAGTGCAGAAGAAATCCAATATAATGTGCTGTCTTAAGGGGTAGTTCTAATTGCACTTCTAGGTGCTGTCTATTTGCATTGTATCGTTGTTGCTGCCGTTCTAAAAAAAACGGAACGAAAAACTGAATCAGCCTGAGAGTAATTTAACATAAAAAAAGCTGAGAGGAAGCAGAGGTCAATGTGTATCATATTCTTCATAGCTGAGCTAAAAGCAATTATATGTTCTCATTAACAACCAACTATTGGTTTAAATGAGTGATGAGGATAAAGAAAAGATACCTTCATGCCTTCTTAGGATATGGTACTGTTCGGACACTTGGGAGAAAGTATAATTTAGTATTATTTGGAACACAGCCATCTTTACAATTGCTTCATCCGTTCTTTTAACATAAAAGGCTTTGTGAGTGTATGAAACAAGTTGTTATGAATATAAAATATCTTCCTGTTGTATGACATAGGATGTCAGCTGCTTAAGAGTTCAAATTTGTGGAGTATATATAGACCAGTTTGGCACCATGATTCTTTCAGCATATTATTGTCATGCTGGAAGACCCATCTACAGTGTTCTGGTTGAGGGAAGGAGGCTGTTGAGGGAAAGAGTTTGCTGTACATGGCCCTGTCCGTTGGCCCCTAAATGCAGGGCAGTTGTTCTGTACCCCTTAATAGAAAAAACCCCTAAAGCATAATGTTTTCACCTCCATGCTTGACTGTGAGGCTGTTACCAATGATGTTCTTGGTGACTGTGGTCCCAACTGCCTTCAGATCATTAACAACCTTCTCCCCTGTAATTTTGGGCTGTTGAGACAAAATCTTGCCTGGAGCTCCAGACCAGTAGTTTAGGAGGTAGGGCAGGTCATCTGCAGATCGGAAGGTTGACGGTTCGATTCCATTTCCTAATAACCGCACCAACAGTTGTCATCTTCTCAACAAACTTCTTGCTAATGGTCTTGTAGTCCATTCCAGCCTTGTGCTGGTCTACAGCCTTCTCCCTGATGTCCTTTGCCAGCTCTATGGTCTTCCTCATGGTGGTGGAGAGGTTGGAATAAAAGAGAGTGATTCTGTGGACAGATGCTTTATACATATGAGTGGAGATCAGACGTATCTGTAATTGATATACAAGGACACACAACCAATCTATGTGAGGTAGAAGGCTTTTTGGCTGCTATTCTGTCTCTCGCCATTAAAATGAAATTGCTAGTTAAAAAGCATGTGCACTAATTTTTCCCAGTACCACGCTATCTTTTATGTACTTATAAAAAGCCACATGTAAGGATGTGGTAATGAGAGTTTCATATTTGCTTCTTCAGGCCATCCCACAGTTTCGCCATAGAACTTGGAAGAAATTCAATTTTATATGTGGATAAGGCAATGAACTATGCTTACTGACAAGTGTATTGAGAAGTTCCCGAGCCCAAGCAACATAATAAAGTGTGTTTTTAATACACTGCTGTCGGAAAGCTTGAAGATCACGGCCATTCGGTATTGATTTTCAACAATGTCTCCTATTCACAATGATTTCTTCAGATTCACTAAATCCTTAATTATTTTCTTTGTGAAGGGATTCAGTGGGTCACACTGAGTCATTACCTGATGATTTCTTACTGCTGGAAGGTGTGTGTAGGGATGTAATAGCTCAGTGTCTGCCCGGAAACACCAAGAATGTACATTGCTCTGTTTGCGTAAGTAACATGAAGTGAGGGAAATCATTCACAAGTGGAAAACATTCAAAACAGTTGTGAATCTTCCTAGCAATGGACATCCCAGCAAATTCACCCCAAGTCTGTGAAATGCTCAGAGAGCATTTTAAATATTCAAATGAATGAACTTAGAAAGAGACTGAACACGCACATACACACACACACACGTGTTCTGCAAGAGACTGAAGTGAAACCATTGTCTGCTCCTGATCAAAGTGTAAATGATACGCGATGCTGTCAGTTATGTTTTTTTTTGGAACAATGTCCTTGAAAAGATGAGACCAAAGTTAAGCTCTTCAGCCATAATGTACTACATTTGGTGGAAATCAAACACAGCATATGAGCACCAACACCACACCCCAACTCTTTTGCAGCCACGCCACCTGGGCAGCTTACAATCATTGAGTTGATGCCCCACAGCTTAAGCAGACCCTAACTGGGTCATGCAGCAGGACAATGATCCCAAGCAATGCAGCAAAACTACAACAAAGTTGTTCAAAACTTCTCCACAAAGATGTGAGAGACTGAAAAAGATCAACAGAAAACTTCACGTTATTGATACAAACCATAGTTCTACAAACTACTGAGTCATAGGGTGTACTTAGTTTTTTATTCACTGTTTCTGCTAGTTTATGATAAGTAACCAATGGTGCGGCATACCGTATATCTTCCAATTGTAGCCCGGGTATTTTTCAATGCGTTTACTTACAGTGCTCCAAAACGTATTCCAACAGTTCACAAATAATGCAGTTCCCAATGGTGCTCCTCCTTTGCTCCCGAGTGTCTACTTGTCTGTGGTAGCCCAGTGCACGAGTGGTGCTCACCCAAACTTCTCTCCGCCCGACTCTCCTCAAGAGGAAGTAAAAAAACAGAAAATCACAGTTATCAGGTTTGCTAGCCGACAATTCCTGTTCAGTGTAATAATCCCACTTTGATGGTCGCTGCATCCAGCTTAAATGCCGCTGGTCGTAGATGACGGCTGATTGGAAACAGCTGGCCGACGCTCCAGTCACACTCCATACCAGTTGGTGGCGGTAATCCACCATTCAGTTTTTTGCCAACCGCCAATAAAATTTTAAAAGAAGAAGAGGTCAGCGCGGTGGAACTTCCGGGTCGAAGGTCGCCCGGCTACTATTGGAGACCGGCGTCTATTTGTCGTGACATGTTTTCAAACCAGCGTTTATTAGAAACTGGAGTTTAAAAGAGACAGGCTACTAATGAAACAGATACGGTAATATGCCATGTGTTGTTGTTCATTGGAGGTTGTATTTAAGCCATTTTAAAAACGAGTAAGGACCAGATTCCTTCATTTTGTTATGTTGTGATATGTAAACCTTTAGGGTTTGACAACGTGCGTACTTTGTCTCCCCTCACACTATCACTAATATTTAATACTTACCACATTATTTATTGTATTGCATTCAGAAATGGAAATATGAGGACATAAAATGCTTATTACATATGAATGTCTTATATCAATTCACACATTTGGGATGGTTAGTATTTCTCAATTTTAGCAACACAGGTTGGACCTGTATGTTATTATGAACATCATGTAATAAGTGACTATAGGAAGTTACCTTATATCAATAATTAACATTAACAAATTAACAAAACCTTTGTAAGTTAATATTGTAGGACAGGATCATTTTGCTTCTTACTTTTTATTACTTTGTCTACTGTGGCCTTTCCTCACTGTGGAAATACTGTATTTGTATCCACATGCAGTTTACTTTTTATCCTTGCATTACCTATTTGTTTGTTTATCTGTTTTTTACAGCACAGTCTTTTGATCTTTGTTCAGGCTCCCCTCAGACAGAAAATCTCTAGGAAGATTACATTCTGGTTTCTTTTTTCCCCCCCTTTATAATTATTTATTTTCTATCCATCAGCTTAGCAATAAATGGATTTTAGCTCCCTTGCAGACCATTTCATTTGGGAATGCATTGCTTAACAAAACTTCCAAATAAAGATACACACAACTCCTAAAAGCTCTGCGGCGCCACTATCTAAAAAAGTGAACATTATGTAACGTAATGATGAGCTTGGACAGACGTGGTTGAAAAAAGTGACCTTGGATTAGAGCCGTACCCCCTCTACGGTGACCTG
The DNA here is from genome assembly GCA_015108175.1 of Pelvicachromis taeniatus. Classification (NCBI taxonomy): domain Eukaryota; kingdom Metazoa; phylum Chordata; class Actinopteri; order Cichliformes; family Cichlidae; genus Pelvicachromis; species Pelvicachromis taeniatus. The sequence goes on along the minus strand of VURO01024533.1, from coordinate 30,517 downwards.
GTGTAGAGCCAATGTCTTGGGATTATGGTAAACCACTGCTCTGCCAATGTGACACAGAGGATTATTTGATACTGCATTTTTCTGGACAGGGAAGACTATGGTAGTGTTGAACACATGTTTGGGTTTCAGCAGATTAGAAAGTCAAGGACAAGTTTATATGAGAATTTTTGTCCTAAAACAGCTCATGTGTCATCAGTTTGGCTGAGTTTGGTGGGCTGTATCTTAAAACACATCTCTATCAATTCACCTGCTCCAAGCTTCTGTGCTATTTAAGTAACTCCATCCTTTTTTCTGATTGTAGCACGGCAACTGCAAAAAAGCATCAATCTGTTGGTCTGGTCTCCACGTCATTCATTTTCAAATGCATCACAATTCTGCTACAAATGCAAATAAAAGTAGAAGGCTTTCATTTTCACATCACTTAAACCCAGAATTTCACTAAATCTGGTATAAACACAACATATAAAATGCTGAAGCGCAGGTCATTTTTTAATATATGCTCAAATTGAATATCACAAAACTGACTCATGTCAACATGGTGCAGCACCACGTTGTGACTCCGTGTGTACAGCATGAGTCACAGCAAGCTGAAGACTTATTTCTACCACAGTTTTCTGATTGAAGGATCTTGTCAGACATTAAGGTTTTAAAGTCAGTGGATATAGTGGAAAAAATAAACATCATGAACTATTTTAGCACATCTGGAAATTACTCTGAGCTGGTAAATTAACGCTGACAAAGTGTATTTATTATTTGCTTACTCTTTCAACTTCCCTCGTGTTTATATGTGGTTTGACACACATATTTGGAATTATTAGAGCAGGTAAATAGATAGCTAACCTATGGTCTGTTCAGAGTGCCGTCAAGAATGCGAGTTGTGAAAAGCTGGAAACCCTCAATAGAGCTCTAAAGGGCTTGTTAGGTGGACTTAATCACAGTTGTTGTTGACCTGCTCTTTATCATAGTATACCAGATTGAATGGAGGCATTTTGGGTCAAAATTTTAGAGATTTTGGCTTTTTGGATTATTTCTCTGCTCTGAAAGTCCAGAACTGGGTGCCAGGAAACAGATTTGGATAATTCCTGTTAACGTTCTCTTTGAACTCTGAGATGATGCTTACACTGACGAACAAACTGTGCACTGGTTGAAAATGAGACGCTAACAACAAGCTTACTCATATCACTTGTAGCACTTCTACATTTTTAAGTTTCTTAAGCTTTAAAGTTGTGAGCTCACCCTGACTCAGTTTTGTGAAAACTGTTGCAACAGTAGCAAACAAATGGACAGGCAACAGTCGATAATAGCATAATGTTTACCAGTGTAAGTGCTTAAAAAAAGAAAACTACATGGTACAGACTGATTCGTTGTCGTGAAATTCAGGTAACATATAACATATAATGTTATTTATATAACATTATATTATATATAATAATATAACATGTAACATATAGCAAAAGTATCATAAAACATTCTCACAAAGTACAGTTTACATAGTTTGTGTAAAGGGTTTCAGTTTTCTATCTACATTGATTTTACATTTATTGTCTTGATAAATTAATATAAGGTAGTTTCAGGTTCCAAAAAGAATACCTTTTATTATTTTAATATTAATATTTTTTTGCACATTACAAATTTGTAAGATGACTGCCTGATTCTTGACAGTGAATATACTTTTGCATGACAGAAGCAGATAAACTGCAGTTTGTGTGTTAGTGGTAAAGATTATGACTTGACTGAAGGTACTTGATAATAATATATGATAATGATTCTTACAAGAAGTCTCCTTGTACAGAGAGGCATCATGTCACGCTAGATAAAATATGCATGCATTGTAAAGCATAAACTGTGCAGTATTACAGCATGCCAGATAAAGGCTTTTTAGTGGACCACTATTCCTGTGTTTCTCTGCTTGTCACTGGGGAAACATAATTGCACTGAAATATGTATTTTGTAAAAGCCACATGCTGTATCCAACAGGGTAAAATTCAAGGGAAACTCAGCCAAGACTCACACAAAAGCCAACTTTATTAACATTTTCTTGACAAAGACGCTACTTGCCCTGGCTAGGCAGACCTAGAAAAAGGTTACAGCAGGAAAGGGCAAACCTGAGAATGTGAGTTTTATCAAAGGATACTGTCATTTTTTTTAAGGAACTTAAAGGTTTGTCAATTAACAGTGCCAGGTTACAGAATTATTGTGGGCCAAAAGCATCTATCATAATAGTCTCCTCTCATCTAGAGGGAGTTTGTGGCATCTATCCTCTCCCAGTTAGGGCTGTAATTGGGCATTTTTTCACCTATATTTCATTTCTTTTCAGAAACAGTGCACAGGTTTGTAAACCTTTTCCCTTGGTTTGGCATATTTTCACACAGAGAAAATTCCAAATGAATCAAAATTTGCTACTATAAACCTGGTGAGAGCATACACTTCCCTACTGGGCAGATGTGTCTATTTTGGGGGCAACTGAAGTTCAGACAAAAAAAGGTGTTGTGTTCTGGATAAGTGGATCACTTGGAAAATTTCCTTTTATTGTTACAGTTTGCATACTCTACACGTACGGCACTCTGATGCATCCCAGAATTCAAAACGTACCTGACTACAGGAAAGCCTCGTGTGTAGTCCTTGTAGCTGGGTCAGATTGAGGTTGGATCACATTCTCACTATAAATGAAATGCCTGGAGTTTTTTGGAACCGGAGCTAAACCTCCTCAAAAGGGTCTTGGCATGCTCGTTTTGGTTCAAATCCAAGTGCAATTGTTGTGTTCACTTGTGCACAAATGAATTGCACTAAGTGAGTAACATTTAGTTATAAAGCACCTTTCACAGGTATGTGGTCACAAAGCACATAGCAGGTCACAAGAAATTAGAGTAAAGAAAGAAAATTAAATGCTATAAAAAATCCAAAGGAAGGTTAAGCTACAGAATAAATTAAAATCAATAAATGTAGCAACATGTAACGACATTTTTTTAGAGTCAGCTAAATGAGCTAAATTGGTAGACTTGGTGCCACCGACTGAAAAGCTTTGTCCTCTTGGTCTTCTGTCTATGGGAGGAACAACCTGCAGATTCTGAGCTTATGATCAAAGTAGTCTGAAGTAGATGATAAATAGTCTGGATCCTGGCTGTTAAGTGCTCCTATGCGAGAACAACAATTTTAAAATGACTTCTGGAAGCCACTGTGAGGAGTACAAAATAGAAATGATGTAAGCTGGTTTGCTGGATCGTGTTAATAGTTTGGCTGCAGCATTCTGAATCATTTGAAGACAAGAAAGAGATAATTTATTTAAACAAGGCATCAAAATAGTTTAAATGCAATGACACAAATGCATAAATTATTTCTGCTGTAGAGACTGTAATTCATCATTTAGAAATGGTCTTTAAATAAGAAAAACAGGATGGATTTTTTAAAATGGATTTTACATGCAAGTCAAAACCCAGAGAGAAATCAAATATTACTCCAAAATTTTGAACACTGGATTTTGCGATTGAAAAATAATTAAGTACGAGCCCGACGAATTTGGGGATACAAAGCAGAAGGAGCTATGATCATGGTCTCAAATTTGTTGGCTTTTAAGACAAAATAACTGTTAGGAGGCTGATCCCTAATCCACTGGACTAGGGTGGACAGCTCATCCAGCTGGTGAGGCTTAAAAGATATATACAACTTAATGTCATCAGCATAGAATTGATAAGAAATGTCAGAGTGCCAAGGGGAACAGCAAACGTTTGGTTAAATGAACTACACAGCACAGGTGTGAAAACACCTGACAATATCGAGCCAGTATACAGGTATGCTTTTCAGAAAAAACGTTAGCCAGGTATGGTTGTGTTACCCATGGTGGCATGGTGGTTAGCACTGTTGCCTCCCAGCAAGAAGGTCCTGAGTTCAATTCCACCATCAGGCTGGGGTCTTTCTGTGTGGAGTGTTCATGTTCTGTTAGTTTGCTGAGGTCTTCATGAACTGTGGAGGCCAGAGAAGGTCAGTCTTTTGCAGCACGACCATCTTCTCTTTGGCATTTTCTGTATGGAGGCCTCAAAAGGCCTAACAGGCCTCTAGTTTGGGAGATACAGAAGCTCATGTTTACTTTGGAAGTGAAGAATAGACATGGTAGTGGGTATGAAGCAAAGCTCTCTGTGAAAGAAAAAAAACCTCAGAATAGGGATGATCATAGCTCCTGAAACATGTTTGCTCTCTTCTCCGTGATATCAAGTATTTCCATGATAAAAACATTGATCTTCTTATATCTCACTTTGGAAGTGGTTTCACCAATTTCATACTACAATTGCTAAAAGGATGTTCTGACCTTGTTGGGGTAGATAATATGCTTGAGGTTTGGGTGACTTTATCAAGGTCATAACCTAATACAACAGTCTGCACATTTGGATGCTGAGCTTAATCAACTTAATTCACTCATTTCAATTTGTGTTTGTGTGTGTGGTTTGTAGTCATAGAATGGCTTATTTCTGTATAGTTTCAACAAAATCAACTCTCATTTATTTATTCTGACTGACCGCAAGTATTTTCTGAGGCTTTGAAGATACGAATGTAATACTGCGATAACCCAGATACCTTGTTTATTTCTTGCTGAGCCCTTTTCGTGACTTATTCACAGTTTGACCGAGGCTATTGTCAGTGGGTTTTCTTTTTCCCTTTTTTTAATGCTTGATTGAATGGAGGCAGTCTGGGTCATCAGGGCAGAGCTATTAGCTTTTTGATGTGACTGGTTGGATTATATCTCTGCTACTAAAGTCCTCAACTGTGTGCCAGAGAAGAGATTTAGATAATTCTAGTTAACATTCCCTTTGAACTCTTAAGGTGAAGGTTACACAGAGGACTGCATCAGTTAAAAGGAAGAAGCTAATAACAGGCTCAACTAATACAGCTAGCTGTATTTCTTCTTCTTTCATTTATTTATTTATATATTTTTGGCTCCTCTTGTCTTAAGCAGAGTTTTTCCGTTCACTGCACTCCAGCTTAAAAGTTGTAAGTTTCCCATGACTAAAAGAAGCACACAGATTGGTTACTATCATCCTCTTTTGATTACACCTATCAGGGTTGTGGTGGCCCAGAGCTACCATAGGGAGAGAGGCGGGGTCCTGGAGATCGCCACTCTGTCACAGTGCTACATGGCTATAACAGTAAATAACACATATCTGTTTTCAAAAAGTCCTGAACACATCCCAGCCAGTACAGTCCAAGCACGAATGAGAATCAGGTGCCTCACTGGCTCACAGCTTTGATGTCCTTACAGCAGGTTTAGAAAACCGTATTTTTTCTGTCTTTTGTAGAGATTAGGTTGTCAGTGAGCTTGTGCATCTTTAAAAATAGTGAAACTGTCCAACAGTGACCCAGTATGGTCACCTCTCTGATCAGGCATTTCAATAATTGTCATTATTTATCAGCTCATGGGTGATAACTGTTACATAATATAATATCTTTTAAATTAGACTATTGTCAATGCTGTTGGAAAAAAAACAATTGAATTAACATAAATTCAAGTCAATTTCTGATACCCATTTTAAGTCATATTATGGTTTTAATTTTTATTAATTTAAGAAAGTTTAGTAAGTCTAGAATAAATTCATGAACAAACAGCAATAAAAAGTCATTAAGTTTTAATCAGACTCTCCCTCTCACATTTTCAAGAGAACAGTTTTTGAGCTAACATGATGACAATGTGGGTTGTTGGAAAGCAGCCAGTAAATATGCAGAAGGACTGGGAGAGGAGGCGAGTTGTAAAAAGTTGTTACACGCAAAAACATACACATACACATATACACCTACAATATGCAAGTTGCTCATTAAGTGTGCCATAGGGACTTGGTATGTGAACCTGCCTAGTGCTGCAGTGCTGTGCTGCAGAATAGAGGAAAGATGGGACAGTCATTGCCAGAGGAATGTTTTCTTCCAGGTGAAAGAGATGACTGTACTATTCTAGTCTACCTGTCAAAAAAAGGCACATAACTTTCCGGTCTTATTCTCCTCAGTGTGTGGCAACTATTGTATAAGCAGCAGCATAGGTAACAAACTGGTGGTGGCTCTGGTAATTTAATTATTTACAAGATTTATGTGAAAACATATGTGCTCAAACAAATGTTCAAACTATTGAATGAGGCTTTTTATAACATGTAAAATTCTACAAGTAAGTTTCACACAAATTACTTTCTGTACAAAATACCCACAACCTGTCAAAGAAATCTATTTTCTTAAACATGTGGTGGACATCATTTGAATTATGATAATGTATCGTAAATGTGTTATTCCAAATGAATATCCAATCCCCACAGCCTAATGTGAACCTCCTCATAAAATGTAACTGCAAACCACATGAGCTGTAACTGTGGCCATGCAAACATGTGTGAAAATATAATACGTAAAGGGCTGCAGTTGTTTCCGGCGTCCTCATAATGTTAATGCAGTAGCCAGTATTCTGCCAATGTAGCCATCTGTCATTTCCTCATTTTCACTGCTCTGCCAATCCATGTTTAAACTCATTAGAATCTAAAATTCTCTCTTTTTACTACAGCCTTAATTTCAATAATGTTTTTTTTTTACACTCTGAAAAAATTGCAATATAATGTACACATACTCTTACTGTGTATAACTCTTGAGTAGAAAACAATTGTTTGCAAAATAAATGCACTAATATGCATGTACAATATTGGTAAAAAGAAAGGACAACCTCTTTCAGTCTGTGAAGGTTCTCAGTCATCCAGGTCATCATAGAAACCTTGACTGATTGTGACCCACTCCCGTTTCCACACCGTGATTAGGGAGAGGATCAATAGGGGGTCCATGACCCTCTTGGGGACACTCCCATGGGGCTTAAAATCTGGTACTCTCGATCAGTTGCTCTTAGAACGGAAGAAGCTTCTTGGATGAGAGGTGAAACGTCTTCAAGGAAAGTTAAAGCAGGCCAGACGCTTTTCTTTCCAAGCTCCTTTGACAGCCTCTTTCAATTCTCTTTAACACATCAGGACAAAATAAAAATAATCTGGTTGTCAGGAGGTTTTTAGCAGGTTAAATTAGGAAAATTCTACCTCACAGGATCAAAACATCACGTATTACACTGTGTAATTTATTTAGTAAAAAGTAAGCCAACATTCATAAGCAGTGATTGAAATCTTAGTACACTGTTACTGTTTCCATAGGATATAACACTTGATTCATTGATCATCAGCAAATGTGAGCACCTCTATGAAAGCAGAAATTGTGTTCATTTGCAGGTCAGATGTGTGCTAACACAAAGCCAATGAGGAGAGACATCAATGCAATGACCTTAGAGAAGCAATTGTTGCTGCCCATCAGTCTATTAAGGGTTATAAAGCCATTTCCAAGCAATTTGAACTCCATCTTTCTACACTGAGAAATTTTATTCATAAGTGGAAACCATTAAAATTCAAGCCTTTGATTTATGCAAAGTTTTTCACACGCTGATCCTACATTTTGGCTTTTTTAATCATCTGAGGTGCAGTTTTTACCTAAATGTAAAAGGAAGCAAGGACTTTTTTCATGTGTAAGGCAGACTCAGTATTTTTTATTATGTCCTAATTTGTAAAACCTTAGAACTGAAAAACGATGTACTCTATTTTTTACCATGACTGTAAATTCTGTCATGGTGCTGGGTTGGTGACCCAGCATTTTGTGTTATTGTTATTATTCTGTGTTCGGTTTCATGTCCATGAGTTCGGTCACCATGTATTTCCTGTTTTACTTTGAAGTTCTGTGCCTCATGTGAGTGTGTCCTGTTATGCCCTCGTCTTCGTGATTTATATCAGTATTTGTTTTATTTGTATTGTATTTGTTCCCCGTGTGTGCTGACGCCTCATTATCCTTCTGTGTATTTATGTCGGCGTCTCCCTCCGTTCCGTGTCGCATCGTACCCTCAACCTGCTGTGTGTTCTGTCCGTCTCACCATCACATAATGTTCTCAGTTTAAGTTAGTTTGTACTCGGCAATAAAGCTGTTTTTCAGTTCACCTCCTGCCTCAGTGAGTCTGCATTTTGGGTCCTTTTTCTGCCTGCCTGCACACAGCCATGACAAATTCTATATCAGAAGTGACCCCAAAGTACTAATTGTATACCATTATTTGGAGTGATATGCTGTTATTTTATATTATTTTTCACTTTAAGGATGCATCAGTCTCTGTACCATGTGACATGAATTTGTGCATTAACTTGATTGTGCATAATATTTCTTTGTTAGATGATGTTTCACTGTGTCAGCGCTAGGTAGAGTGCCCGCATGGTCGACAGATCAGGGGGATCAAATCAACTGAACGACTACCCTGAGGTACCGTCTCTACACACTGCTCCCCGGGCGCTGGATAGTTGTTTTGTAATTTTAATATTTGTTTGTTTTATTTCCAGTATTGTATTTTTTTTACTGATATTCTTAATTAATATGCTTGTATTTCAGGCACACCCTCAGTAGTGGCTTGTTCATTGCCGTCTGCACTTTCCTGAGGCCAGGGGCATATGCTGCAGCAGTGAAAAGGATCTCTGTGTTTGCTGTCTGTTTTTTTTTTAAAGTAAAATATGTAGGAGTGCTGCTTGATGCTGAACAAAAGCAAGTAGGCAAGAATTTCAAAAAGTGACATCACTGGAGATGTCTCCTTTTCAATTAAATATGCCAACGCAAGTACAATTCAGATATGTCTAAAGTGTCACCCTGCTGCTATGAATCAGTCAGTTGCTGGCTTTCATCACAGTGAAAGAGGACTTCTATCATTTAATCTTTGTATCTCAGATGGATTCCTTAGATTTTCTTTTCTTGATGTTTTTCACTCACTTTTCCTCTGGTAGTATTATAAATCCATCCTGCATGCTCTTCTAATTAGGATTTTTGTTTCTACTCGCCACGCCTCTAAGCATATTATTATAACACATGTTACTGATGTCTTGTGAAACCAACACCAATCTTCCTAAATCAACTTTAAAACTCACTTTTTTTTTTTAAATCTGTCAATTCTGCTTTGTGTAACATCCTTGAGACAGTGCGCTCTTGGTAGCAACACATCTTCCAACCACTCATCGTCATTCATCCTGTAGCCTTTCTGGTCTTTGTTTGTCCTCTGATCTTCTAGTTCTCGTTCTGTCTATTTCTTTACTGATGTTGCTTAGCTCTACATTTTTTATATTTTGTGTCTCTTTGTGTCTTTTTCCGAGCGAGCAGTAATGTAGGTACAGTGTTGTGAAATCAGAATTATTAATGTTTAATGGAGGCACCGCTTTTAGCTGAAGGGAAATTGAATGGCCAGTTAATTTTCACAGGTTTCACATACCTAATAATTAATATTTTAACTTTAAGCATAAGGGAGTCGGAGTGCACCAACACTCTGCATAAAACATCTGTTATATGATAAAGTATGTTATAGGCAAGTCAAACCTTTGGACATATTTGTGAGTCTTATGACATCTTTGACCCCAATAGCACTCAAAAAAAAAGAATGGAGGACAGCAGCATGAGACTAGCTTATTTTCTACTGCAACAACACAAAAGCCTGCTTGAAAATTCTGGTTACCCTAACAATAGATGGTATGGAAAATGTAGCCAATGTTGCCATGAAAAGATGAGGGATGTGATACAACCACTAGTTGCTAGGGAAACCTGTTTTCTCCAACAGGTTGGGAGTGGTTCCTGCAGGTTTCTGGACCACAGTGAGTAAAATTGGGTTGCAAAGAAATTGCTGCATCAAAAACCTCCCAGCGATTTGCTTTGGTTACTAGCACATTTCCACGGTTGCCGATATTATTCATGTTTGTTCATGTGCTAACTGTTAACTGAATTGTAGTACAACTTGAAAAACTGCAAGTTTTGCCTTCAAAGTAAAAGCCTCAGCACTGCAGCCAGCATCTTTCACAAGGTGCAACCTGGTGTCTCACTTTTCAGCTCAGAGAGTATTTGCCAGTGTTTTCAGAAAAACTTTCTCTAAATATTCTCTAATCATTTTCCCTGCAGATGCCATCAACCTCCAGCAACAAATCAGAGAATAGTGGTACTATCACTTGGCTAGTTGTTAGAGAGTCTCTAGCTTATTGTGGCTGTGGTATTGTTGATTTTTGTCTCACAATGTCACTATTATTGTCATACAGCCAAAATAGCAGACAAGTTGGTTGCAATGTTGGGTAAAATGCATTCTAAAGTAACGTGTTACTGCAATCCCCTAATTCTTTTAGTAACAGTAATGAGATGTGTTATATACTCAGTCACAATTATGTCGTTACTTGCAGTACAAATGTTCATAAGTTATCTGCACACTTCATGGATTCAATGAAAATTCTTCAAACTGTCTTTTTCTGAAATGTGCTTGTGCTACAATCAGCTGATCTGATTCAGGCTACGTCCACATGTACACGGGTATTTTTGAAAACAGAGATTTTCCCTTTAAGTTTTTTTTAAAAATTAGTCCACACGTGCAGTTTTGAAAAATATCTCCGTCCACATGTAAACGTCAAAAACAGAGTCAAACGCTGTCAAGAACACGCCAAATCTTTGCCTAGTAGAAATGTTGGCCAATCGGAAGTCCCAGGAAACAGGGTTTTATGCAGTACTTCTGAAAAGTTTTTGTGTTTTTCTGGAAAGGCAGCTGATTTTGTGTTCCTTTTCAAGTGTCTTTGTCATGTCAAACGTTAACAACCAAAGACAGTATTTTGACTGGTGTAGACTCACAACTTAGGAATGAACTAAATGCATACAGCATACATACATTTAATTTTTTTTTCTAAATTAAATGTATTCAGAACCAGCGTCGGCACTTAGATTGTGAGAGCGTCCTTGTTGAAAGGAGAAGTTCACTCACCCTGGCAGGAGTTTTTAAAAAATCTCAGTTTTCAGTGATCGAAAACGCCGTTTACGTGTGGACGTAGCCTTGGTGTGCAGGGAGTCAGAACATTGTTTGTTTGCTTGTTTGTCTCAGGGGGGTTTTGCACAAAACAACAAGTGTTTGATGTTGTTTGAGTGCAAGCTGTGTGCAGGATAAAATCAGCCATATTGTACCGCTAACACAACTTTGACTCTTTGCAAGCATCTGCACAGACAGCATGCTAACACAAAGCTAGGGAATCCAGAATGATAAAGCTGAGTGTGTCATTGTGGGTAAATGTATCATCAAGTTTTTATAGTTAACTGATAATAATCCAACATGCTTTCATGTTACAGAGTAACATATGATAGTAATATACTGAATGCTTTCTTTGACAAGTAATTAAGTAATGTCTTGCATTACTTTAATGAAAAGTAATGAGTAATGTGTAATAACCCTTTTTTTGTGGAAAAACAACACTGTTTCGTGGTCACTTGTCCAGGCGTGTTTTTGCAACCATGGGTACCGTCTTCTGGTGTCCTTTAAAGAGATTGCAGGCTAAAAGATGTAAAAGGCTCCACATGGGCTTTGCTTTTCAGTCCAAGAATTTCCTTCTATTTGTAACACTTTCTACAGTGTAATCATCACTAACAAGTATAAACAAGTTTAGCTTGTAGGCTGACATTACAAGCAAGAGCAGCCCCAAAGTTACCACATAATTCTAACAGGGAGAATAAAATTATTGATTGTTACACCTGAAAACACTGCATTCAGTGATCCAACTGAGGAAACACCAGCTAATGAAGAAAATCATTAGCTGTAATATACCTAATTTTAGTTTCTTGTGGTATGACAGCTCTTCATTTAGGCTACTTGGTTTTTGGCGTCCCTGCACCTCTAAACTGATATTAGTCACACTCTGACGCATTCATAGGAAATTGCATTCAAACTAACCTTCCTTGGTAACCTGGCACTATTATCCCACACAGATTATGTTGACTTGGCTTAATTAACAACCACATTATTGAGGAAATTCAAAGCTCCCTTCTCACCTTTTTTTTTTTTTAAATCCCCAGTTTCTGCATCACGTTTGTACCCTCAGCCCGTTAAACTTTACCTTTTGCTTCACCTTTGTGCCTTTCCAAATTTTACCTCCCACTCCATCTAAAGCAGCATCTCTTTTACCTTATGCTTGTTCACTAAAGTCCAATAACTTTATCATGCGCCATTTTTCATCTAGCATCTAGGAGAGAGTACTCTCTAGCATGCTGAATTATTCATTGTTATTGTATCAGTGGCAATGGTCAAACAACTATATAAAATAGCGTAAGCTGTTTCTGATGTGCTACCAGTTGAGGCTAATGTAACACAATCAGTATGCTTTTAGGCTTTCCAGTTGTCCTTGCATTTTTGTGCTGAGTGTTAAGTCCTTTGAAATCTTTTTTGCAGAGTCACTTTTAAAGCTTCACTTGTGCATCCTTGAGCAACTCTGTCCAGTCCATCCCTTTGCAAATTGTCATCACGGTGTTTTAGAAAACGATAATAAAGACAAAAAGGCTTATTCATTTGTTTGTACAGCACATGGGAGAAAAACATGACCTTCAGCTGTTTTACAGGATAAGCTGATTGAATTTGTGTTTTGAATACTGAAACTATCAAGTGTAGACTAAAGCCAGATTACCTTGACAAGAAAGTCCATCTACCTTTGCTGTTACAATTTTTTATTAATGTTGTTGCACATACAGTCATGCAAAAAACTAATGACACCTTTACTGCTTCCACAGGAAGTAATAGGGCAAGTAGTAGCCAGGTGCTGCTAATCAAATGCAGCTGATTAATTGATCATCAGCACACTCCTGTTTGCTCATCAGGAGCATTCAGGTGTGCCACAATCTTACCAGGAGTGGACATCCCAGCAAATTCACCTCAAGGTCAGACTTTACAAAACAATGTAGAAAAAAAAATCAAGTACTATGTTGGACTTTCTTGCATTTGCAGGACCTGAGCAGCTGGCAGCCATTGAGTCAGCCATGAACTCTTCTGTATAGGAATCAAATGTGAGGCCATCTGTCTGACAGCTAAAACGTGGCTGGATCATGCAACAGGATAATCACCCCGAGCATAGCAGCAAATCTACAAGAGAATGGCTGAAAAAGAAAAGAAGCAATGTGCTGCAATGACCCAGTCAAAGTACAGAACTCAGTCGGACTGAAACGCTTTGATGAGACCTTAAAAGAGCCGTGTGTAACCAAACGTCAATAACAGTCAAAGTAACTGAAGCAATGCTGTGCAGATAAAGATAAATGGTCCAAAATTCCTCCACAATGATGTGAAAGATATTGTTTTTCACAAGACAGCACCGAGTCCTGTGAAAAACGTTTTTTTACATGGCTATACCCCGGCAGGGTTATAGCCATGTTCCAGCACCCCCCGCAACCCTGAAAAACGATAAGCGGAAGTGGATGGATGGATGGATGGATGAATGGATGGATATACAAAAACCCAACTGTCACAATGAAACACAATGATCACCAAAAAAAACTCATACACACCTTTTAAGATAAATCAGTATAAGAATGTTACAAGGGTAGCAATATCATTCATCACTCATGTTAAATGAGTAAATGAACTGGTGCTTTTCTATTCAATATGAACACTCAACGTGCTTTCTTACTACAATCCTAATTCAAGCATTTACACACACATTCATACAAGTATGTTTTTTTTTTTTTCTGTGACTAAGTACTTTTCAGTAACTTGCCCAAAGATCCTTTGTCATGCAGGCTATAGTATTGAACCGCAGAACTTGTGATTGGTAGACGAGCCGCTCTACCTCCAGAGAATCAGCTGCCCCGACTTATGTTACACTTAACTTCACGCTCTACTAACATCATATTTCTGAACTGCATACTGGGTTCTCCCACACATTAGAGCTTGTGAGTTGAACACATAAGGAGAAATGTCCCACTTTTCCTGTTGTATAAGATTTTATTTTTCATATAATTTCTGCTTTGCATGCATAGCATTTCTCACTTGACAAATACTGTTAATTTTCTTGCCTTTTGGGTAAAAAAAAAATTGACTTTGCTGCCTCATGATGCACCTGCTCTGTTATCTTAGGAGAGGACACCTGTGTTGCCTCTGCTTGCCTTGGTGAGTACTCACACAGAGAGGAGACCTCCTCAGTCCACTCCACAAGCAGTGTGCATGTGGATGTAAGGCACGGAGGGCTTTGCAGTGGCTGTTTTTTGATTGACCTGATTATGGAAAACAGCCCCTGGCATTGCTCCCAGAGGGTGCAGGGACCGTGGCATCTTCATGAAAAATATTCCTGTTGTGCCAGCTTCTGTCATAAGATGCCTGTGGATAAAGCCAAGGCAGACTGCCAATAGGGAGAGTGTGAGAGACAGAGAGAGAGAGAGAGAGAGAGAGAGAGAGAGAGAGAGAGAGAGAGAGAGAGAGAAGAATCTGGAGGGTTATTTCAAATAAGGAAAATGAGAGCAGGAGGCTGATTGATGATGATGAGGAGATGGAATTATGTCATATCAGATTTAGAGGGAAGATCACTGATGTTACTAACAATATTTATAACTGTGTGTTTTTCTTCATTGTACCGTAGAGGTTCAGTTCAATTTCCAATTCAGTTTTATTTACATATATGCACCGGTTCACAACACGACCCTACAATATTAGAGAGAAAACCTCTAAAGACAATAACCTATGAGCAGCATTTGGTGATGGTGGGAAGGAAGAACTCTGTTTTAACAGGAAAAGACCTTCATCAGAACCAGACTCTGTGAGAAACAGCTCTCCGCCTTCACTTTTTGTGGGGTGAGAGGAAAAAGAAGAAGAGAAGAAAGGCATGTCAAAGCATTATCAGTGTCATTATTGCCATGCAGTAGTGACATTATAAACAAATGGGAAGTGAAAAGAGGTGAGAGAACAAGAAACTCTCAGAGCTTCAAGGGAAGTCTCACAGCAGCCTGAGCCTATAGCCCTGCTCATAAGCTTTATGTTTTTTACAAAGGAAAAGTTTCAAGCCCAATCCTGTTCCCAATCCCAAGCTGTGAGCATGTTCCACTGGAGAGGAGCCTAAAAGCTGAAGGCTGTCCTAAACGTGTAAAAAAAAAAAGAAAAAAAAAAGGCAAATTGTCAAGGATTGATTGTGTGTGAAGCAGATTTAAGGTGGACCTAATCGCAGGACTGTAGAGACAAAAATGTAAACATAAAAAAAATACATTGTTATTGTTCAACTTGTCACGGTCACCGGGAGCTGATTGTATGTTGTGTGAATGTAGGACCCAGGAGCAAACACTGCAGGAGACAGTACTCAACTTCAAAACAATAAGCGAGCCTTTATTAGGGCTGATGGTAGAAACAACATGAACACGAATGCGAAAGCATAACTAAACTTAGAACAGACAACAACTATGAAAACTGTGAAAGCTATAGATAACTATGACGTGACATAACAGACAACCTGACGATGATTGGACGGAAGCACACAGGCTAAATACACATGGGGTAATCAGGGGGAATGGCAACACATGAGGAAACAGTTGAGACAAATGAACTTAACGACGTCACAGGGGAAGTGAAGCTAAACACAAAGACACAATAGACTCTTTCAAAATAAACCATGAAACCGTGTCAGTACCATGACAAAACTCTTATAAAGATGCAAAATGCTGATCTCAGAAGCATTAATTAATACTGTACTCAAGGGACACAACAGAAATTACTTCTCACTCTGAAAATATTATATATATATGAATCCACACAAAAATCAAAACAGACAGAAAACAAACTTTGATTTGAATGCCTTCCACAAGAAATTTAAAAATCAACATATACAGTAGTACTTTCACTTTGTTGTTAAAAAGTTATTCTGTGTGTTTATGATGATATTGAGCGTTTTGTTTGATTTTGCACATGCAAAGATCAGTCAAAGAATTCCTTGTAATTGATCCCATGAAAAACCGTCCTATTTTTATAATCGTTGTCAGGGCCGCCCCTGAACACTGGTGAATATCGGTGCTTATTGCAATATGATTGGAGAGGAAAGTGTAACCTTTACTCTTAAGGCAAAGGCAGCAAGCCAAGAGCTGCAGAGGTTGGATGTAAGCCAAAATAAGGGAGGCAGCCAGGAAGTGTTGAAAGGCTCAATTAATCTGCTCTGTCATCGCTTAGGCGGGAAGAGGAGCTGTTCTCTAAGGAGGCGTAAGTTAAGACCCCCAAAGCACTTTTGGGGAAAAACATATAAAAAGGGCTGTTGATGAATCATATGATGGGCATGATGGCTTAACACTGATGTCATGTTGGCATGGAAAGAATGGACATGCTCTTCGTTGGGAGTCATGAGGTTATCTACTCTACACATTTTTGGTGGAGTTGGAGGGTCAAATATTTGTGATAGAGTGGAGTGCTGGAGCTGTTACGCTAAACAGCTGCTCAGGTTTTTAATAATCTATATGAAAGTTATATTTCCAGCAGGCCTTAGACTGAGTTGAGCTCCAGTGTTGTGTCTCTAACTTATTCAGTTTATGAGTATAATTATTCTAAAGAGTGATTGTTCATGTTTTACTGTTAAACTAGACGCAGAAAAACACTCCTTTTTAAAATCCATGTGCACATTAGACTTAGTGAGAGTGCTAAATGAGGCAATCACCAAGGGTTTGACTGATTCATTAAGATCCTTTTCATTCTTATTATAGTTATTGGCCTCACTGGCTGGTTTGATTCTACAAACATTTTATCGATAGTTGTGTTGTTTCTATTAAAATACTAAGATGACTTCTGCCTTTCTGGCAGAAGAGGTCGAGTCTCCCACACTACCAATATTACTGAGTATTTTTGCAGATATAAGTGTTGAGTTTTTAATATGCGCAATGGTTTGAATCAAAGCTGAGCAACTAAAACTTTGATGCTTAAGACAGTCAAAAAAAACTTCTCCCTCTGAGAAGTAGATATATGCCTATTTATTTGGCAAACACTTCTGGGAAGCATTAAAGACACAGTAGTTTGAGTAGTTTTGTGTTTGCGTTTGCCCAGGGGAAGGACATTTTTGTATACATTTAGACAGAGACACACTGGTTCATGGCGTGAAAGGGAATATCCCGTGTTGGGAGGAAATCAATTATTCATTCAGGGGCACTGCCCTGACTGCTGAAGTAGCTGTGAGATTAAAGACAAGTATAGATGGATGTGGGTCTCATGTATAGTCTCACCAAGTAAGCCAAAATCCTCTTTGACTGTATGCTAAACAACTAATGCTTTGCTATCAGCAGCTTTTAAAACACTTGCACGACAACCTGTTTTTGATGAAGACTATGTCCACTTCACAGGCAGTCCAAGCTTTTACATTTAAGTGTGCAACAACAGGATGTTCATTGTAGAAACTTTGAGATCAAATTAAAAAAAAAAATGTAAATTTGGGGGAGATGACCTGCCCCTTTAAAATAAAAAATAGTATCTGTACTTTTGCAGAGAGTGTTGCAACAACTAATTTCTTTACAGGGATTTAAAAAAAAACAAAAAACCTCAGTATCACAGTTTTCCTATTTGTGCGATGAATCTCTTTTCCATTAAAAATGCATTCCTCTCAGCAACATTCATCAACAGATTGCCTGTGTCATCAATATTACATTTTTTTTTCAGCAAAAACAGCTCTTACTCAGCATCAGCGGGGCAGCTAAATTTCTCTCAGGCCCACATTGGGTTTTTGTTTGTTTTCCAGATCTGTCGTCATGAATTTTTCATTAGCCACTTGATGAGACATTTCATGTGTTTTCCTTAAAGTATAAAGCACAGTGAGCGGTGTTATGGTGTGGGATTTTTTCCACTGTGCTACATTGGCTTTGTTTTCATTCAGGAAGTAAGAAATGTCTGGCAGTATTCAGAGCAGTTTTAATAAATTCATCAAAACTTAACCCAAATGGACATTTTTCACATTAACAGCAATACACTAATTTAGCAATA
Organism: Pelvicachromis taeniatus; assembly: GCA_015108175.1. Classification (NCBI taxonomy): domain Eukaryota; kingdom Metazoa; phylum Chordata; class Actinopteri; order Cichliformes; family Cichlidae; genus Pelvicachromis; species Pelvicachromis taeniatus. The sequence goes on along the minus strand of VURO01024533.1, from coordinate 12,735 downwards.
CACTACAGCTACACAAAAGGCAGTTTAAGAATATAAAATGTTTTTGTACCTGATAGAGATGTTTTATGTTATTTAAAACTTTAATCTTATTATTGATGTTTAATGGCCTGAAATATGTTCATAAGTATGTACTAGATTACTTAGATTACAGTGACATTTAGTATCGAGACACTCATGGTCTCCAGAGGACGCACTTCTAGCTTCCACCTCTGCTATTTTTGCTCTATAATTCCACTGAAAGCTCCTTTTTGGTGTCTCAGTCATAGCTAGAGATCAAGCTTTCAGTAACAGTGATGATCCTTGAAGTGAAAAAGGTTCTTTGTTCTCTTTGTAAGTTTTCAAGCAAAGAAAAATCACAAAGTGCACATAAAAGTGGTCCAGGATTGTATAGAGGGTAAAAAAACCCCACTTTTGTTGTCATTACTTTTGCTAAAAGTTATAAAATATGTTACTTAATTACTCCCCAGATAAAGTAATTAATTACACTCCTTGTTACATTACTTTCAGATTCCTCTGTAACATGGTCTGAAATGCATTGTTACATAATTACTAGTTAACAATATAAACCTGAGCTATATGGCAACATGCCGACACAAACACATATTTTAACACAAAACCAGCAACACAAAGCAAAGTTAATAATCACCCAAAAACTAGACTTTAAAGCGATCGCCAAAGTTATTCTACTGTGGAAATACATACAGGTGGAAATGGAGGCTACAATGCTACAAGCCTGACTCCTCATCAAGGTTTCTATTATTTGTGGGAGGTCAGGCTCTGGCTGCTGAGCTGGGGTCAGCATACACACAGCTTTAACATCAGTCTGCTTCTTTGCCAGCTTCGTGTTAGCATGCTGTCTGTGTAGATCACACTTTTCGAGCACACGCATTCTGTAGACATAGATGTGTACATGAAAACATGATGATTTTTAAGTTTTGTTTTGTTTTTTGTTGTTTTTCTTTTTTCTGTTATTATTTCAATTATGTTTGCATGTTCGAAATAAAATTCTATCTATCTATCTATCTATCTCTCTATCTATCTATCTATCTATCTATCTATCTATCTATCTATCTATCTATCTATCTATCTATCTATCTATCTATCTATCTATCTAGATGCTTGCAAAGAGCATGCTGTAATTGAATATAATGCAAGTTTTTTTTCTGTCCTTGACGCAGTTTCCACTTTAGCGTCTTGCTCTTGTTCTTTCCTGAAATAAAAAAAAACTAATCCTTGTTTCTTCACTCCTTAAAAGTTTGCCGTCTTTCTTGCAAGCAAACCAAAACTCAAGAATGTATTTTTTCTTTCAATCCACCCGTTGTCCTGATAACTGAGGAGCATTTGCAACACAAGTAACAGCATAATGGTAACTGGAATATAATTACTGAATTTACTACAGAAATGTGTTACACTACTGCATTACTGAAAAATGTCCTGTGATTACAGTACTTTTGAATTGCACTATGCCTAACATTGCATAGATGTACATTAGCCTCTGGATATGCAATGCATAAGTCCCTAGAACCTGCAATATGCCTGAAGGCCACCACATGTTGATAGCTGTGGTCGCAAAAACCTTCTCATCCAATTGAAGTCCCTGAGAAAAATATATTTCTGACTTGACCTCTGGAAACACTTTCCTGCTGAGTTTATGGTCTCAGTCACACATTTTGGGTCATTTTGAATGAAAATGAAATCTGTTTTGTAAATCTTTATCATACTATAACAAATATGTGGATTATCTGTGGTATGAAACCTCATGCTAATTGGTTATAGACTGGAAAAAACACAAGTTGTTAGCCAATGAAAATGCAGTTTCACAGAAATTAACATTTCTCTACACCTCGTTTCTGTGTTTCTTTTCACTAGATGAAGATCTAAAACTGAGCTGCTATGCCAGGATTTTCAGTTTGAACAGGAAAGGTTGTTTTCTAGTGTGTGAATAAAATGTATGAAATAAAATAAATTTCATCATTTCACAGAACTGAATGAAGTGTACCCAATACCAGATGTCCTTGTTGTCTACAATGCCATCACCAAATACTGATTTCCCCGTTGTTAAAATATCGCAGTTCTGTCTGCGTCTCCGCCGTGCAATTATACAACAAGGACACTAACAGATAATTCTCCATGAAAAAGTTTTAAATCATCAGTGACAAGAGATGGATTTAGATTAGCTACAATGGGCAAAAAGTTGAAATAAGAGGAGCCAGATACGGTGGAAAATGAATCTCCTTATATCTGACATTTCCTCTGAGCTAATTTGCAGTGGAGTGCATGCAGACACAAACCAATTAGGGCTCAGGAAAGCTGGGGAGAGGTCAACAGGCTGGCTATTATCTTGCTGTGCCAAATATATACCTGACAATATCTGGGGCAAGATTTAGGTCAAGAAAAAATGACCTGAATAGGACTAATGTGGTCTGTGGATCAACGGGACCAGGTGGATGTGGATAAGAGAGTCGGAGTCAATTTCTAACGAAGTCTCCAGGGGCCACAGTTAATACTGTGTGAATGCCTGTGTGTGTGTCTGTACATGTGGATATACAGTTCCCGTCCTGTGATTGTGAGGAACTTTTGGCTCATTATTGAAATCCAATCCCAAATATGTCAGAGTAGCTGTCTGTAATGCCTGTGCACTCAGTACACGTTGAAGCTGGTCACTATCTAAAGGATACAGAATAAAAATCAATTTGTGGGACACATGACCTGACAGCTGTGGGACTAAACGACCTCAGAAACAACACTCTTAGGACTTAATCTCTGAGCAGTGTCACCTATAATTCATTTGGAGAGAAACTGTATAGACAGATGTATAACCTCTGCTGCAACCTTTACTTGAAGCAGAAAGCGTCACGTGTTTGCAGTACATGTGCAAGTATGAGCGTGTCTATATGATACTTTCCACAAGTTATTTCCCTTTAGTCTAGACACTGATGTAAGCAGTCAACAGCAGAGGTTTCCTTGAACTTCACAACCTGGAGATTGATTCTTCAATAAAGCAAGATGGTGTTTTTGAAACTTGGAGGAAGTTCACTTTCTGAATGCTCTCTGTTCAATGCTTCAAATCCAACAAACAGATGATGTTCCCGTCTGTTAAAGTGACGTTTCAGAGAATATTTGTCCTCGTGATATGTAAATGACAGTGAGACTACTGTATAAGGAATATGTTATGATGATAATAGAATACAGTGCCTGTTGTTATAGCTAATGGAGTTTGTCTTCAATTCAATCTTGGTCTAAATTGCATTGTACTGGATTTTATTGAATGATGATGGGAGGATACTTTATTAGAGGCGTAAGGGGACCTTTTGTTTAATTGTAATCTTCTGGTTTATTTTTGAAGATGTTTTTGTTATGTTGACAGTGAAGCGTTTTATTAGTAGAAAAAACTTTCTGCATTTTGGTTTAAGTGAAAAATCATTCTACATTAAAGCTGGTCAGCTTTTCGATCTTGCTAGCATTTTATCTTTGTCTCGCTAATATGTATATAAATTTGTAAAAACAAAAATATTTTGGCCTGAAATTATTTGTTGCAACTATTTGGATAATCCATTAATTTATTTTAATTTTTTGTTGGCCAGTTGATAACTAAGCAATGAATAAAATAATGTTCAGAGCTATGTATGAATATGTTGTGTAATTAATAGCCCTAAAATCTGTTACAGATTCTATGTTTGAAATCTTTTGCACTTTGCTAGGAAAATTCCCTTAAAACAAACATTCAGTTCAAAGTTAATGGCCCATTTGATAAACATACATGGCACATACAACATTTATTGTCTGTTGTGTTTAGTAAGTTATATATTTTTAGGGGTTGTGTACTCTTAAACATAAAAAATGTTGTGCTTTTGGTGTTTTGTGCTCATGGCTGCCCCTCCCTGAGCCTGGTTTTGCCAGAGGTTTCTTCCTCTTAAAAGGGAGTTTTTCCTTCCCACTGTCGCCAAGTGCTTCCTCATAGGGCAGGGGTCTCCAACTCCAGGCCTCGAGGGCCGGTGTCCTGCAGGTTTTTGATAACACCCTAGGTCAGCACACCTGAATCAAATGATGAGTTCATTAGCAGGCCTCTGGAGAATTTCAAGACATGTTGAGGAGGTCGTTTAACCATTTAAATCAGCTGTGGTGGATCAAGGACACATCTAAAACCTGCAGGACACCGGCCCTCGAGGCCTGGAGTTGGAGACCCCTGTCATAGGGGGTCATATTTGAGTCTTTACAAATATAAAGCACCTCAGGGTGGCTGGTGTTGTGACTTCACGGCCTGTATAAATAATATTTAATTGAATGTTTCAAAATTGACTTTTTGTCCTTTGTGTAAAATAATTATATATTTACACTGTATTTGATTCAAGTATCACAATTTATTACAAAAACTAGAACTTTTTTTTCATCTGTCAGTGTTGCCATGCTTTAAGCATATAACAATACAGTATAAAACCTCAACCCAAAGGTAGAATAGTAAAAGCAGAGATCATAGATGCTGACGCAGCATTACAGAAGTTAAGACATGCTGTTACTGTACAGGAAACATTACGACTGAAGTACAAGCATCTGTAAAATGTGCCATTGTCATCAGTGATTTGCATTTTACCATAAGCAGTCTGACCCTTCCTCAATTTAAAGTGTCACAGGAAACGCCCCCTTGGAAAATAATTTACACGAAAATAAATACAAACACACAAACACTCTGCAAATGATCATGGATGTGCTGAGATATTTTTCAACAGCCCAAGGCACTCAGGCTCAAACGTTGGCAATAAATATACATCATTCTTCACACAAAAATCACGTCAAGCAGGTGGTGGTTAGAGAAAGAAGAGTGATAGAGAAACAATGTTGTCTAGTTCGTAACCTCTTGAAGAACACGATCCTTTCAAAAAACAAAGAAGTCCACCTGGCCTTTTTTCACAGTGAAAATCCCTGGCAGTCGAGACAGAAAAAAGACATATGAAGGACTCAGTCATTTTGTTGACTAGTGTGACATCTGTTCTCTAAAAACTACATGACCTCTTACTGTATTTTTGATGCTGGCCTGTCATTTTGGTCTCTGAGGGCGACCTCTGCTCACTGGAATTGCATCACCTGCTCCTCCCGGATGCGCATTCAAGCACCACAGGGTGCCGGTGTGCCCCCACCCTTTTTTTTTCAGTGACCCATCCCACGTGCGAATCTGGTAAAATATCTATCAAACTGCCCACAAGTGATGTTTTCAAATATCTATGACAACCCAGACGCTATTCACTGACACAATCTCCTCAGATTGGCTGACCTTTTGAATGAGTTTACCGAGGCCGTGACAACACTGGCTTTAGCAAAAACCACTGAGATTCTCTTCCCTGCAGGTCAGTTCAGTTGAGCTGGCGACAGGCTTCGAATGTCCACTTCGAGGCACCTCCATAAATATCGAGGCTGGTCTCCATCCATGCAAAAACGTTGCCCACTTGTGCTTTGCTGCTGCACGTCGCTAGATTGTAAATTTCTCCCACGGTCAGTTTACGATCCCAGATGTGAAAATTTGCCAGGTCTCCTACAAAAGCTTGCGTGGCATCGAATCCTCCTCCGAGCGTATCCTGTGGCAAAAACAGTTTGATTTAATAAAGGATGATGAGACTGCTTCGTGAAGAGAAACCACAATCTCTTTAACTATTTTGATCTTTCTTTCCCAGTCTAGCTGGATCTTTGACGAGCTCTACCCTTTTATCTAACCTTATAAAACTTGAAGTATTCATTTTTTACGGATAAATGAATACAAATGATCCAGCTACTTACATTTTGCTGTAATATAACATATAATACTATAATGTATGACATCTTGTGTTCAGTAAAGGATATGTTACTACTTCATGAGAAATAACATTTTTTTAAAAAGTGCTTTTTTCGACTGGCAGGTGTGGAGCATTAAAACCACGTTGTGCTTACTGCTTACCTGCTCTTGACCAAGGATCAGCAGGCCCTGAGGTTTGATGGGATGATATGGAGCCAGGTTTTCTCCACTCCCCCTCTTGACACCATCTTGAAAAGCCTCCCAAACACCATCACGAGTTGTCCAAGTCACGCAGATATGATGCCACTTTCCGTCGTTGATGAGAAATGGCAGCTTTGCTACCTTTAAGAAGTTAAAATGCAGGAATTATGAGACTGACAGTGGAAACGAAAATGTCTTACGGTGTAAAAAAAAAAAAAAAAAAATCGAGTGTGATTCGACTTTTTCCTGCGTTTCTCTCGTACCTTGTCATTTATTAGAATCTCCATTGGATTGTTCCCCCACTCTATGAGAACCAGCTCGTTGGCCTGTCCAGGAACTGCGTAGGAGAAAGGTGTGCCCACTCCCGGGGAGGCGTTGGACTTGAGCCACATGCACACGGTGAGGGCATACATCTCTGGCAAACTTTCTTTTACTTTTGCATACATGTAGTTGGTCCTCAGTGGAAACGTGAGCTGGAATTTATCCAGCGGCCTGTTTTCTCTCTGACCTGTGGTAGAAGAAACAGAAAAACAGGATTGAACCCGTTTTAGAGGACGTGTTCTACCCCCATTTCGTTAAACAGATATATCATTCCCAGCGCTCATCCTGGTGCTATTTCCTGGGAATTATACGTTACACAACAAATCCATAATGGTGACGCTCCAGATTTGTTTTAATCTCGCATGCGAAATCCATCACCGGAGTGGTAACGCTGTTAACCGTCATCTCTTCTTTTCATATTTGCCCGCACCTCATTGACTACATTTAAAAGAAATCGTCGTATAAGATTTATCCGAAAAAAGAAAGAAAGAAAAAGAAAAAAGCGAAAGAGAGTGAGTGAGCGGATGTTGTAAACTCTCTTGTGCCTCTTGGAGCAAATGGCGGTGGTAGGTCACTTATTGCATGTTTGAAATGGTCTAATCTGGCCAGAATGGGAGTAGGAAACTGCGGGATATACGCTGCCCCATCGGCTTTCTACGCAACATTAAATCGGACACATAATGATATAGCCCACAATCCTAGACTGGATTTTTTCCAACTATTTACTTCTCATTTTTTTAAATCCATTTTCTCATGATTGCTTGATCGTTAAAGCTACCAGCCCATTCTGCTTACAACTAACCCCCCAACAACTCGTTCCGCTTACCTTTCTCCAGGTCGGTGATCCTCTGGTGTAGCGATGTGAGTGTGGACTCCACTCTCCCACGCTGCTCGGTCTCATTCCGGAGTCCGGGTTTGCCCTCTTCAATGCTGTTCACTCGGGACAGCACCTGCTTCTCCAAGTCGTCGATTTTACTTTGGAGCAGGTCTTTCAGGCTGTTTGCCTGCACCGAGTTGTTGCTTCTGCTGAATTGCTGTCAAGGAGTTAAAAGTACGCATTTTAGGTGAGAAAGGTTCAGATTCCAGAATATATTTTATTTCAGAGGGTTACTGCAGTAAACTTGGACGAGCAATTTAACCTACGTTTTTTTTAATCTTATGTTCACAATGTAAATTAAGTTTAAGAATGTAGACTTGTTAACCTATTGTTTAAGTATAATTTTTGTATGTTTTCCATATTATTTGTTGCAGAACGAGCTGTGCGCAAAAGTGTTTATATTCTCCCCGGAAACAGCAGCCCTACCTCCAGATTCTCTAATCTCTGCTTCAGCGACTGTAAAGTCTGTGATAGTTGCGTCAAAGTGTCCGCGGGGCCTCTGGACACGTCCCCCATCGTGTTTTTGGTCCCCGCTTCTTTCCTCCTGCCCCCGGGCCGCGCGTCCCCGAGGTCTGCGCCGCTCTGGCTCTCACACCGAGCCAACTTCGAGGTGAGCTCTCTGATAGTCTCTTTTTGGTTCATGATCGTCTCCTTCTGCTGTAAAACCGTCTCCCGCAGCTGCATAACGGTGGTCTTCAGGTCTTCTCCCGGCACACTGTTCTGCAAGGTGGCCGAGCATATGTCCATATCCTTGGGTACGGACGTGCAAATGAACTGCGTCTGTCCGCCAAAGTCTTGAGACGAGCTCTCCAAGAAGACGCAGGAAAATAGAAAAAGTTTCCAGCAGATTCCTCTTTGTGCGGCCCGCATGTCGCCGTCTGTTTCACTTTTTATTTATTAACGTCTTTATTTCTGTGCTTGATGAGCCGCAGTGACTTTCGCCCGTGTCCCCCTTGTTGTTGTACTCCGTCGCTGCAAGTGCGGCAGGTTTTTATACAGCGTGCCCGGTTCTGCGCAGAGCCGCTCTCACTGCATCACAACCGGTGGGAGGGAGGGGGGGGGGGGGGTTGTTTTTGTGGGTG
>VURO01024531.1:8999-30078 GCA_015108175.1 Pelvicachromis taeniatus | reverse complement strand
CTGCCAGTGGAACGGCTGAAAATTACTTGCGAATTTTTAAATTGGACAACGATTCAACATAACCAAGAATTGAGTTCAAACCTCAATTATCACCAGTTACTTGTGCAGTCATTCCATAGACATACCACTGTTTCCTAATACCTAACATCATCAGCAAATGAACCGAGTATTTTGTCAGTGCCATGTTTTTTGCATTTTGGGAATGAAACAACGAAATGAGATGGATGTTCATCAACGAGGAATTCAGACTTGGTGGTAAATTGCACACATCCAGACATCCAAGCTTCTGAAAGCCTTGTTAAGACCCTAGGGGGATTTGATGTTTCAAAGTCCTCATAACAAATTTAAATTTCAGTGCGCCATTGGATTTTGAAAATACCGTATATCTTCCATTAGTAGCCCAGGCGTTTAGTCAAAAAATTATCTGGCCGGGCCGGCATTTAAAAGAGACCGGCGGTTGTCGGAGACCAGCTCTTATTCCCTTCTCAGATGGAATTGTCGCGGAAGTGAGAGGGAAAGAGGACCCAAGCGGTTTTTAGACTAAGGTGAAAAGACAGTGCGTTTACTTACAGTGCTCCAAAACGTATTCCAACAGTTCACAAATAATGCAGTTCCCAATTGTGCTCCTCCTTTGCTCTTGAGTGTCTCCTTGTCTGTGGTAGCCCAGTGCACGAGTGGTGCTCCCCGAAACTTCTCTCCACCCGACTCTCCAGGAGAGAAAGTAAAAGACCAGAAAATCACAATTAGCAGGTTCGCTAGCCGACAGTTCCAGTTCAGCTTAATAATCCCACTTCGATGGTCGCTGCATCCAGCTTAAATGCCGCCGGTTGTAGATGATGGCTGATTGGAAACAGCTGGCCAAGTGATGAGACTCGGGAGGACCAAAGACAGCATGGAGGTTTTTTTGGGGGGGGTTTGAGCGACATTCCAGTCACACTCCATACCAGTTGGTGGTGGTATTCAGTTGTTTGCCAACCGCCAATAAAATTTTAAAAGAAGAAGACAGCGCGGAGGGACTTCTGGGTCGAAGGTCACCCGGCTACTATTGGAGACCGGCGTCTATTTGTCATGACATGGTTTCAAACTGGTTATTAGAAACCGGCTACTAATGGAAGATATACGGTAATGGTTAATGTCTGTAGCATCTGCTATCACAAAAATGCCCATCACCACCCATGTTTGCGGTGGTGATGGACAAATGAGGTCTGGCAGGAGATTTTTCAGACACTGTGATCTGAGGTGGAGGTATGCTCCAGAGAGAAGAGGAATGGCAGTCAATAGAAACCAGACAGAATACAGGTGTGTGAAACAGAGGGAGACAGTTGAGAAGGTGAATCTGCAAGGAGTAGAGGTAGTGATGGTGGATGAGATTGTGCACAAGAGAGGTGAAGAAGAGAGTGGAGGCAAGGTGGAGTGGGAGAAGATTAGTGTCAGGGGTGATATGTTCCACAGGAATATCACAGAAAGAGTGAAAGGAAAGGTTTACAAGATGGTAGTGACCTGCTCTGATATGTGGCTTAAAAACCAAGGCACTGACAAAAAGGCTGAAGGCTGAGGTGAAGATGTTAAGATTTTTATTGGGAGTGACATTCAGGAGGAGGGATGTTGAAGATGGCGCTACCAAAGACGATAAAAAGAGAACAATCACAGAGACCATTCGTGGATGTGGTGAAGGAGGTCATGCTGAGGGTTGGTGTGGCAGAGGAGGATCACAGATTAAGGGTGAGTTTGAGGCAGATGATCTGATGTGGTGACCTCTAACAGGAGCAGTCAAAAGAAAGAGATTAAGTATTCTTAGGGTTTGAGGAATCTATCCAGAAACTGGAAGCTGCAGACTCTACAGTACACAATCAGTAGTTACAGTAGATCAGAGAGTGCCATCTCCTGGTCAGCAGCAGTAAGAAACTGGATGAACATCATTCTCCCTCTGTCAAAATATTACAGTATTAGTATTACAAATGTACTATTACAAATTAGCCTGCAATCATGGGAATAAAACCAAAAAGTAAATAATAATTCTGAAAAAACAAAACAAAACATTAGATAGCTTTGGAATGCAAAAAAATAGTTCCAGGAGAGCTGCACAGAACAGAAGCAGCTTAATTAATTAGCATGTCTAAAGTCCATGAGGTACATCAATTATACAGTAGAATAAACTAGAAGTTTTAAAACTTACGAGTTGTAAGCTTCAATTGTATATATGTGCATCATCAAATTAATAGTATTATCTATTTAGCACTATAAATGGCAGAAAATTGGTTTTGCTTTTTTGGGCATACCTTAATACAGTATTGGGCAATTAATTTTCCCAAGAGGCTACACACAGGCACAACACAACAGTTCCAGTTTCTCATGTGTCCCCTTGGGAAAATTAGTGTTCTAACCTGCCTTAATCAGTGCTCTTATCACAATTGTCAATAAAAGACTCAGTGTGATATCGCTGACTGAATTATGGCCAGAGGAGTGAGATGCTGAAAGCAGAGGTGCAGAGTTTGTGGATGAAGAACTTAATGACAGCTATGTGCTATAAAGCAAAGTAGTTTGTAGACTGAGTTGACACTAGTAAACATAAGCATACAACACATTTTATGCCTTTGTTCACATTTGTGGATATACAGTAGGGCCTACAAAATTCACCAAAAGTTAAGGAACTGAAATGTCTGACACTCAAAATATCCCAGGGGAGGACACCCAGATCCCAACTTAATGTGCTCAAACATTACACGCACCCACTGCTCTTCTCATTCAGTCAAGTCACGCATGCTCGAGCTGACTGTCACTTTTTCATGTTTAGGGCTATTAATGTAATCAGAACTTCAAACTGTTATGCAAGCTGTCGCTGTCGGTTGAAACCAACCCTCGCATATCATTTTATTAGGTGTTTACAGTAACACAGCCGACCACAGTTCAGCTCGTGCACCTTTTAAGCTGTTTGCTTAGACCAAAACAAAAAAAAATGTCTGCATTAATGCTGTAAGCTCCCATGTCTTGTTACAGAAAAGAGGGGGTGTGTCACCTAAGTGTGAGTGTTGAGAGCAGGATGAAGTATTATGATAGCCTGTATTTATTTATAGCTTACCTCTTCCCTTTCAATTCGTAAAGTAATATGACAGGAGACCATCTCAAGCACACATGCAAACGCTGCACAGGACACATGTGTTCAGTGTGTATCAGGGTCAGATTCACAAAGATTCCAGTAAAGCTTCCACATGCATGCCCAGCCCCTGTAAAACGCTATGTTTCACTTTCTTCTTGAGTCAGGGCTAAGTGACACCTGTGCACTGACTCCTCAGCAAGTGCACTACCCTCTCCTCGTATCCTCTCCTCTCCTTTCCTCTCTCTCTCTCGCTCCAGCTTCATGTCCCCGAGTGACCCAGCTCCACATTCTAGCACTGCATGGGTGCCAGCAGCAGCAAATTAGACACCAGCACCCCCTCCTGATATGTACTTCTCTGTCCTACATCCATTATTTTTAGCTGGGATCCAAGCCTTCATCTTCACTTAATAAGGGAAAAGAATCTCTCATATTTGTACCCACCCCTAAATCCATCATATCAAAGTTCTTCTTCCTCATCTGGCACAAAACAGACACACTCACACACCTATGTCCAATCCTATATGATGCCTTCATCTTTGCTCACACACCATCTCCTTCCATCTCCACAGCTGTCTGTGTATGTTCTGTGTTGCATGCAGAGAGCAGGTTGGTCATCTCCCCCTCACTCCACCCTCTTTAACTGGTTCCTAACAGACACTCCAGCACACACACACACACACCTACACACACACAAAGCTGTCACCCCAGCAACCGCCCCAGCCCTGCCTCATCTTCTCCATGCTTAATTACGCACACTGCCACATAGGACCGCAGTCACACCTATGTCAAACTAAGCCCAACCCCTCTTGCACCCTGAGCCCACTGCCAGTTGCCCATGTGGGGTTTTTAATAAGGTGGATACAGGAGGCTGTCTTGCTCTCTTCTGGGTGACGCGGATTGGAAGGGGTTCTCCATACTTTCACCAAACTTTTTTTTTTTTTAATATATTTTTCACCCCTTTCATTTACTTTCTGAAACTGTAAATACATCCACATTAGAGAGGAGCCATGAAGTGGACCTGGGTGCTTGTAGCAGTCTTGCTGTCCTTTGGGAGCATTTCACTGGGCAAGGAGAGCTTGGACTTCCCTGAGTACGATGGCAAGGACCGCGTCCACGACCTCAACGCCAAGAACTATAAGTCCGTGATGAAGAAGTATGACATTTTGGTGGTGTACTACCATGACCATCCCGGATCCAGCCGCGCCGCCCAGAGACAGTTTGAGATTGAGGAGTTGGCCCTTGAGGTGGGTTAAGATGGTGATGAGGAAGCTGTAATATTCATGTGCACACAGATGCTTTCAGCATATTTGAAACTGCTGTAAAGACTTCTCACTTAGGTCTGCAGATTCAAAATCAAGGAGATGTAAAATATGTGGTGCTTGTGGTGGTCTACCAGTTTTAACATAATGCATAAAACATATTCTTTTTGCAGCAAAAGGATAACTGTTGCTTAAAACAATTGAGACAATATGTGCACAACTCTGCTCTTGTCAGAGACTTTCACAGAGGATGTTATTATGGAGAAAAGGACATAAGGTGGTAGAAAATAGCTTTGCTGGATTCAGAAATGCTGAGAAGTGAAGTCCCAAAAATGTGTCACAAGCCTGTGGTGTGTCGTCATGTCGACCACCCCGAGGCAAAGAGCTGATCTGTGAGGACCCAAGGTATCATTTATTTTGGCAACGGCTGAGCCTGTGTAGAGGATGTGCGTGTGTGTCTTTGTGTGCTTCTGTGTGTGAGGCAAGCAGTTGATGCACTTAACACTCCCTCATCCGATTGCTCATCAGGCCTCACGCCAGCCTGGTTCGCATTCACTATAAAAAGGCACTACATCCCTTTCCACACAAACCTTTCACCTGTTTACTGTATGTAAAATGTCGCCACATCACATTTCCCACGAAAAGTTTGATTTGTCACTTCAAGAAGCTGCAAACTCCATGTTTGCAGACATGCTCATTATTTGAGAAAAATGTATTTTTACACTGTAACGATCACAGACACAATGCAGAGCCAACCTCGTCCCCAGAGAGCATTTGAAGACACACCTGATATTGTATAAAGAAGCAGTTATTTGAGAACGGCACTGAACACTGCAGTTCTGAGAAAGCCGGGTTGATTTCTGATTTATGGTCTGCACTAGATCACGTAGCACCAGTATTTTAAGGCATTTGGCATAGCTAATGTACAGTGTAATGTCATGGCTGCTACCCCATATGCTTGTTGCATTATTGTATTTTGCAAGGATCATATAAGGAACTCTCAACAGCTCCTAAAAATAAAAATTGTGACGAATATTCTAACTTTGCCTAAACAAACATAGCACAAATTGTGTGCAACAGATCTCATCAGTAACCAAATCTCATGTGAACAAGACACATGAAAAAAGGATGAAGGGGTTAAAAAATAACTAGTAATGAGGATAATATTAATCAGACAAGTCTGACAGAGAGAGTGGGAGAGCAAGAGAGACGGGAGAGGCTGCTCTCCTTGGCGAATCACATAAAGACCCTCTGGTGTCTGTGTATAGGGCACTGTTGCTCAGCCTTGGGGCTCCAGGCCAGCGCTTGAGGTACTGGCTCCAGTAGTGCCGGCTCAGCTCTGCGCTGTGATTGACAGTTGCAGTACTGTACTTGTCAGCGGATCCCAGAGCACTGAGCATCACTGCCATCTCGCCAAAATAGTCCCTGGGGCTGGTGTGGCTTCTGGCGCTATATTTATCCTGAGCTGCTTTTGTGGCGGGTTGAGCTCCTCCGATGGCTTGTGTTTCTCCTTCTGAATGTATTATGATTTACATTTAATGGAGCTTTATTTATAGTAAGAGGCAACTGCAAAAGGTGCAAACATTTCAGAGGTCAAGGAGCCCTGTGGGGGTTAGTGAAAGTCAAATGAAACACGACATTGTGATGGCGATAATTAAGTGTTTTCGTCCCGTGCCATTTGAACTTGGTTGATACTAAAGTGGCCACTCAGGTCTGTTATCAATGCTTTGTCAAGGGAGGTGCTGCAGACCTCAGGCTTTCAGTGTCAGGAAAAGCACCTGCATTCTCCAGACAGATTGCAGGTGCTTTTACACTTCGACACTGATTGGCATACATGAACGTGTCCATGACTTTCTTTGTTACTCTGCTCATCAAAATGAGCAGATACAGTCAGGAGCTGCACCAGCAGTATTATCATTGCAGTTTGTTACATCTCAGCCAAGAACAAAAACTGAAATAAATGTACAGCTGCAGCACACGCAGACATGAAGCTGTGAAATCCCACCCCAGATACTGAGCCTGAGGGGTAAGTTTACATGTAGTCGGGGAGGTTCGGTTACTCTGACCAAATGATCTCATCCATGTTCCATCAAATACACACTCAGAGCACCCAAGCTCCAAAAACAACTTTGCATGTTTCAGATTAGGAGGAGCAAGCAGACATAACTTGCTTTTGCATACGAAAAAAAATGCATCTAGATAAAAATAATAATTGGCTTTATTCAAATGAACATTTGGTGAAATTCACTATTAGGTACTACCAAAAAAAAAAAGATATGTTATATATTTGTTTTGACTCAATATGTTTATAGACTAAATATAGCCTGCAAATATATACAACAAAGTAAATGTGATATATACAAGTATGAAGCATTAATTCCTTTGCCTGTGAGAAGTTTTATTTTAGCCTGTGTAAATGCCAAAAGGGCACAGTCTGCAAAAAGGAATAGTGCAATGAAAGTGTGTATGACGTGTAACTTAAAACTAAGCTACAAAATTTAAACCGTTTCACTGTGCCCCACTCATCCGAAACTCCAGTCAGGTTAAAAGAAATTCAAAGAATTATCTGCACAACAAACTGCAGGACAGCCTGGTTGGTCTGACTATTTATGCCAGTAAAAGCAGCTGCTCAAGATTTCTGACACCAGTGTGCATGTATGTGTGTGTCTGCGAGAGTTTGTGTGCACTGTTTACCCTTCAAATGCACTAGATGGCTCTCAAACCACTTCCTCAATGCAGTCGAGCTGCAAGTGTGACGCTGTCATTGGTGGACCCAACTGTCAGTCACGAGGTTCAAGTTTCATACAGATTTAGAAAGTGCATAAGCGGCGCTCTGAAAAGCAGGCTTTTATGGTAATGAAACTACTGAGTGAGACAACTTTGTCAAAAGGTGTAAATTATAGTGTAGGGGTGTCATAGTGCAGCTTTCCAAATGAGTAAAACACACTTGCACAGCCCAGTATCCCACCACATCACACTTTTTTGTGTTAAACTAACAAATTATTTCATTATTTATGTGCAATGTTTTACAGCTTGCAGCCCAGGTCCTGGATGAGTTTGAAGATGAAGATATTGGAGTTGGTCTCATTGATGCAAAGCACGACAAGGCGGTTGCAAAGAAATTAGGTAAATACAGCTGCAGGCAGTTGGTACATGGCGTATTATGACAAAAGTCAAAGTTACTGTAACACAAGTTATCCAAAATATCATCGGAGCAAACTTGTCCAAAAGCCACATGGTTAAACACAAAATGTTCTTTCCCCTTAGGCCTTGACGAGTCTGACAGCATCTTCGTCTTCGCCGAGGATGAAGTCATAGAATATGATGGCGAGCTTGCAGCTGATACTCTTGTGGAGTTCATCTATGATGTTCGTGAGGATATAATCTCCCAGTTAATAGCCTGCCTTATTTTAGCAATAAAAACTCTCTAAATACTCATTTTGGTTCCTTTGAAGATGAGCCACAGAGCTTTATTCCAGTTTATTCTCCTCTCTGTTATCTCTGTTGTCTCTCCCTTTTCTCCTCTTCCACAGGTTCTCGAGGACCCTGTGGAAATAATCGACAATAGTAAGGAACTGAAAGGCTTTAAAAACATCGAAGAGGACATCAAATTGGTGGGCTACTTTAAGAGTCACAAGTCAGAACGTAAGAATCCTGTGATACCGTGATGGCATGATGACCTGCATTGTTTTTAGATAATTGCACATTGAGCAAATTAAACAGCATCCTCTCTTTGATAAACCTCAGCATGTTTTCATTACAGTTGTCCTATTTGACTTAAGCGAGCACAAAAAACACAAGTAATGATGAGAACAAAAAGTCTACCTTCTTAGATGTTTCATACAGGGAGCAATCTACTGAAACAACTTGATGGATGCCTTTAAATTTCAGATTTTGATGCTTTTGCTGATGCTGCTGAAGAGTTCCATCCACACATCCTGTTCTATGCCACATTCAATCCCAAGGTGAGTAATTATTCATTACTTGAGGCGACGATACTCTTACTCTACTTTCAGTTTTAGTAAAAGTACAACTGACAAAGCTAAAGTCCTTTGAGCACTACGGATAGGGGGATTGTTTTTGTAATGATGATCAGACTCAGAAATTGAACTCAAACGTAGAAACATTAAAAATCAATTTCTGGAAAGCTGTTTATTTCCTTGATGGTTTTAATGAGTTGAATTTTTTTTTTAAAGCAAGAAAAAAAATCAGTAGGCCCAAGATTGAACTCTGAATACATATTTTATGTATTCAGTTTTTATGTGTAACTATAAATACAAACGCTTTCTGAAAAATATATTAAACAAGAATTTTAGATGCATCTTAAATTGCATATTTTGAAAGCTTAAAGTTATGGTTACATTATTATTTGTCCATCATATGATCATCACATGAGAACTAAGCACAAGCATTTGTGAAAACCTTTCCAAGGTATCCTTAATCAATTCATTAAAGTTAGTGAGGCCTAAGTGGTCTTTCATATATCTAAATATCAGACGATCTGTCTGATATTTAGATATATATAAGATTGTCACGGTCCTGGGTCGCTAACCCAGTGTTTTTGTGTTTTGTATTATTATTAATCCTTGATTTCATTATGTGTCATTGCTAGTCTCTTGGGTTTTTGTTTCTGTATTTCTAGCTCCCTAAGTTTCTTTAGTATCTCCTGATTTCCAGTCTTAGGTTTTGTTTATATGCCTTCCCTGTGCTCTGTGTTATGCTTCCTGTTTTACTTTGACGGTCTGTGTCGTAGGTCCTTGTGTTCTGCTTTGCTTCCTTGGTCTCGTTATGTGTAATTTGTGCCCGCTGTATCTCCCTCCTGTTTCTCACTCCCTCGTTACCGCCTGTGTATTTAAGCCCTGTGTTTTCCTCTGCTTGTTGCTGGTCTGCCTGTGAATGATCCTGTCCTCCCCATGTCCTCCCCATGTCCTCCCCATGTCCTCCCCATGTCCTCCCCATGTCCTCCCCATGTCCTCCCCATGTCCTCCCCATGTCCTCCCCATGTCCTATGTGCATTTCATGTTTTCAGGTTTGCTTAGTTAGTTTTCCCAGTTTTTTCTCAGGTTTTGGTCCTCGCCCATCTCTGCTTCTGTTTATTCTTCTCGTCACTTGTAAATAAAGCTCACTCACAGTAAATCAGTGCCTGCACTTGGGTCCTTCTCTTACTACAAAGATGTGAAGTATAGCATCCTTTAAACTTCTTTTGTTACACTGTTGTTTCTCATCCACCCATCATACACTCAAAGATCAGTGGTGGTGAAAAGTGCAGTGTAAGGTATTAGCTGAACTGCTTAATGGAGGGACTTAGGTTTGCAGTGTTTTGCTCAAGGACATTTTGACTTATGGATTGAACCATCAACCCTGCAATTACTCGCAAACCTTCACTAACCTACTAAAAGAGGCAGGGTACACCCTGGACAGGTCGCCACTCTGTCGCAGGGCTAACACATATACACAGACAACCATTCGCACTCACATTCACTCCCACATTCACACCTATAGACAGTTCCCAATTATCCTATTCCCACTAAGTGCATGTCTTTGGACTGTGGGAGGAGTACCCGGAGAGAACCCACACAAACACGGGGAGAACATGCAAACAACACACAGAAAGACCCCGGCCTGATGGTGGAATTGAACTCAGGACCTTCTTGCTGTGAGGCAACAGCGCTAACCACTTTGCTGCCAAAAAGAAAAAGATACAAAATATACACCATTATTATATCTTTTATGGTCAGATGAGGCTTTCAGATCTTTGGCCCTGTCTTACAGGTCGCCAAGGCTCTGGACCTGAAGCTCAATGAGGTGGACTTCTATGAACCATTTATGGATGAGCCAGTTGTCATCCCAGGAAAACCTTACTCCGAGGAGGAACTGGTGAAATTCATTGAAGATCACGACAGGTAAGTCCCATTTTTGCCACATTAGAAGGATCTCAAGAGCTACAAGCTTCAGGATCCGAGTTCCAAGTAAATGGCATTAAGATTTAAGTAATCTTTGCTTGCTAGACCAACCCTGAGGAAGCTGCAGCCCCACAACATGTACGAGATCTGGGTAAGAAATTTTAAACTTCAATTATATTTCCTCTACGAGACTTTAATAAGACTGCAACCTACTGTTTTACAGTTTCCGGTCTTTTTTCCCACAGGAAGATGATGTTGATGGTGAACATATTATTGCCTTTGCAGAGGAGTCTGACCCAGGTAAAGGAATCTTAAATGATGTCTAAAAACATAACTATGAGCATCTGTAATGACAGTTATTTCTGATCATCCTGTAATGCTGTTTAGTTTTTGTTATTTAGTTAGCTGTTTAGCTCAGACTGCAATGTTGTTTTCCACTCCTCAGACGGTTTCGAGTTCCTGGAGATTCTAAAGCAAGTTGCCGAGGACAACACTGACAACCCCGACCTCAGCATTGTCTGGATCGACCCTGATGACTTCCCTCTGGTAACAATATGAAGCAGTGTAATGTCCTCTTTAGAAACAAGAGGCTGTGAGGCAGTCTGCACAGTTTTACTGACAGCGGTTGGTTGGTAACGGCAACTAATCTTTTGCTTACTTTTTCCTGCAGCTCCTGCCACACTGGGAAAAGACTTTTGGAATTGACCTGTCACACCCACAGATTGGTGTTGTTGAAGCCGATGATGTAAGTAATATTTTGAGAATAATCTTAATACTAAATTCAAAACATTTGTTTGTATTACTGCTCTGATATACTGTTACAATTTATAGTTCAATGCAATTCAAAAGTAGATTCAGTTCAATTCAATTCCGAGTTTATTCAGTTTTATTTATATAGCACCAAATTGCAATAATAGTCACCCCAAGGTGCTTTATATTGTAAGGTAAAGAAGCTACAGTAACATAAAGAAAATCCCAACAATCAAACAACCCTGTATGAGCAAGAACTTGGCGACAGCAGGAAGAAAAAACTCCCTTTTAACAAGAAGAGACATCCAACATAACCAGGCTCAGGGAGGGGCAGCCATCTGTCTGAGAGGTGGATGTTGTCCAAGATAAAGACAATGGTGGATAATACCTCCCACCCACTCAACACGTGCTGGCAAGTCACAGGAGCACATTCAGTGAGAGACTGAGAATGGCTCGTGGCCATCTCCCTGTACAACTCCTCCATCTAACACACTGTAAACACTACAATAGTTACACCCTGTTTGCACACACACACTAGCAAATGACATCGTTCTCAGGTTAGATTTAAATGACAATCATATTCATTCCACCCCTGTAATATTCTCACCTCTGTAATATTCTTGTCAATATTCTTGATATTTATAATTGAGTGATTTGTATATATTAGTGCTATTTCTTAAATTTGTAAACTGTAACATATTGTATTATTTAAATAGTTTGTTGAAGCAACTGTAACGCACATAATTTTCTTAGGGATTAATAAAGTATTTTGATTCTGATCTGCCATGACCAATGAGGAGTTATGAGTTAGTAATTATTGATCATTTTCAATTTCATATTTTTATTCTTGGACTAGATCATCCTTATGTCAGATACACTTTAACTATGAACTTTCTCAGTTCATGGTGTATCTGATACAAGCTATTTTACTTTAGGTTTTTTGTGAGAGAAAATTACAATGATGATGAAGAAGTCTCAAAAACGTACAAAAACTCGTACATCAAATATGGTGCACTCAGCATTAAGGCCACCAACCTAAGCTAACTTTGCTCTGACTGGCTATCAGATCTGACAGTCAGTGGGAGGGGCTTCTGTGGTCAGAGTCAGAGCTAGCTGTCTCAGATGACCAAATAAGGAAATCCTCTATCTGACATCACACAGAGCCAAGAAAAAAAAAAGAGTGTTTGGAGCAGTATGAAGCTGAGATTTTGGCTTACATTACAATGGGCATTTGTTTTATTAGAGTCCACTAATGTAACAGTTTACACTTGACAGAAAAAAGGAAAAGCATATGGTTATGGTTCAGTCAATGTTAAGCTCATCGTCTCTTTAATAGTACCCTAAAAGACGGCCTTTCATTTGACCATAAAACCACTGGTCCACAGACTTTCACCTTTTCACAGAATCTACAACCGAGCAGTTATTGTTGGTTTTTGTTATTTTCTTGCTCCCAGGCTGAGAGCGTGTGGCTGGACATGGATGATGGTGAGGACCTGCCCTCTGCAGATGAGCTGGAGGACTGGCTCGAGGACGTTCTTTCAGGTGAAATTGATCCTGATGAGGATGACGACGATGATGATGATGACGACGATGATGATGACGACGACGATGATGACGACGACGACGATGACGACGATGATGACGACGATGACGACGACGACGATGATGACGACGATGACGACGATGATGACGACGACGACGATGATGATGATGACGACGATGATGACGATGACGACGATGATGACGACGACGATGACGACGATGATGACGATGACGATGATGATGATGATGACGACGACGATGATGATGATGACGATGATGATTATTAAACCATTAAGTCATAAATTACTTCTCAAGTCTGACCAATGCAGTTTCAAGACTCAGCATCAGTAACTCTGTCATATCATCCTTTCTTGAAACTAGTTCTTACTTTGAACTCGTCAGTTCATGTTGATATCTCATCTTCTCATCACCCTCCCTCTGCATCACACCAGAACATTATTCCAGAAATCATTTGACCCTCTCACCTTCATATCCTCTAATCCTCCATGTAACAAAGTACTAAGATGCCACAGTGCCTTTATCCCCACATGTAACAATAAAAAAGAATGATTTGAAACCTTGCAATCTACTTCTATTGATTTTTATACTATTAAAGTGTTTATTTTCCTAATACTGGAAGGGTTGCATTGTTTTATGCATTATGTCTGAATCCATCTGTGGAGTCTGTTGCCGTCTGAATGTGTATTATTTATGTTCACTTATTTTCTTGTTTTCCCCACAACCGAAATGACCGAGGTCAGATCCAAGGGTGCTAACAAGCTTTTGTTACAGGTCTTGAATATCACCAGCCTACTCTGTAAAATCAATGTAATGCTGTACACTGAACGTGCTGTACATCATATGGATGTTTTCTACGATGATGAATTATGACAACAGCCATATTCTATTTTTGTAACAAGAGGAATTTAACGTACTGTGAAGTCTTAAATAAATGACAGCTTGGACGGAAACTTCACTACTGTATAGTTTTTAAAGATGTGTATGTGTGTGCATGTGTGAAATATACACAATAGTAAGTCATAAATTCTGAACAAATGACAATCTGAGGAGTTCTTTACCTCATCAGGCGTGCTAAGACTAAATAAGTACAGAGCAGGCAGAAATCACTCTCAGCACTTAAAGCTACTTTGTGTAAGAAAAGGACATGTTTTCAGCCTCGCCGTGTGTTAAAGAATTACCAAAGAACATACAGTTTTGGTACTGGCCACTACATTAGGTACACTTCGATGTTGACATGAAAGCATCGCACATTTGCTGCAAAATCTACTGTTCCTCTACATCGCAGAGATGCTCTATTGGACTGAAATCTAGTGACTGTGGCCATTTGAGTAAAATGAACTCGCTGTCATGTTCAAAGAACCAGTTCGAAATGACCTGAGTTTTGTGACATGGCACATTATTCTCGAAGCAACCTTCAGATGATGAGTACTCCGTGGTCATAATATGGTCACCAACAATAGTCGGGTAGGTTGTGGTGTTTAAATGATTCTCAGCTGGTACCAAGGGGCACAAATTCTGCCATGATAATATCCCCACCACCAACGTTATTAGACCACCAGCAGCCTGAAGCTCTGATACAAGGTAGGCTGGATCCATGCGTTTATGTTGCTTACACCAAATTGTGACACTAACCACCTGACTGTTGCAGCACATATTGAGACTCATCAGAACACGAAGTCTTCTCTTATAAGCCCATTTGTGAATTGCAGCACCCGGTGTGCAGCATCCTGTGCTACTGTGGCCCATCTTCCATGTGTTATGCATTCCAACAAGCCATTTTCAACAAGAGAAATTCTCTTTACTTTATATTTTCCCTTTTTAGGACCATTAACCCCAGAATGCTTTGAACCCTTGTGATGGACCAAGTTGCTAAAAAGCACAGGAGTCGTCACAGGAATTATTAGAAAAATAAGGGTTTTTCATTTATTTAACAACCAAAAAGTTACAAATGTAATAAATGTTGAGCTCATAAAAGAGATCAACAGAACACAACTAAACTCAGGCAAAGACCTGCCCAAACAATTATAATTAAGCTAAACAAGACATGACAGACAAGTATATATAATGGATGATCGGACCACTATGACACAACAGGGGGTAACTAAATAAAACACAATCATAAACCACAAAAACAATGCAGTACAGTCCAGTTTGTTAATAAACTAAACAGCAAAGAAGAAAATCGAAAACGCTAAACCCTAAACTCAAATATTGAATTAAATACAAAAACTTTTGTAATTAAAGAAAACACACATTCTCCCCCTTCAGCAGGAAGTGGTGGTGCGGTCCAATCATCCCCTCTATGTACTTAAGTGCTTTGAACCAGGACACAATCTTTTGTCTGGCGACTCCCAGGGATCATGACAGGTAAGAAACAGTAATAGAAACAAAGATTAGTCACAAACCAAACAAAATAATGAACTGTTGTGAATACATAAGTAAACCAAATGTGCATGCTTACAAATAGTACAAATGTATCCAAACCAATCAATAAACATATTGTATTCAAATGAAGAAATAAAAATACATAAGAGATACTGACTTTTAGAGTGTGGCCATGGGTTTGGCCATCACAACCCTAGAGATGATTGTGTGGAAAAATCCCAGCAGATCAGCAGTTTCTAAAATGACTCCACAAACCACACTACATTCAAAGTCACTTAAATTACCTTTCTTTTCCATTCAGATGCTCAGCTTCAACTTCAGACCATGGCCATGTCTATGTGATTGATTAGATATGTGTATTCATGAGGAGTTGAACAGGTGTACCTAATAATGTGGCCAGTCTCCTCTGATGAAGAGGTAGACTTTATAAGTTTAAATATATTGATGGATTCTATTTTGGCCCCTATTTTTGGTTTTGTGTTTGGTGTGTGCTTCTTTGCAGAATCAGTGTAAACTGGAAGAAGTTTTTCTTCAAGAATGAAAACATAGTGTTACTCTGGGATGGACCGTATCATGGTGGCTGTACTAAAAGATAAAACCAGAGTGAATCATGTTTTTGATAAGCACTAATTACGCTGTGGCAGCAAACCAGCAACATTGACATAATATTTTCATACTTCAGTCTGCCTGTTTGTTATAAGGCATAAGGTCTCTAAGAGCAGAGGCTGGATGAAGGTGGGACAGGAAATTAAATTTTTTGTTATGCAAGAGTCCTGGGTGTGTCTAAAAGCTGTAACAAAACTCTGAAACACAACTGTTTTCCTGGAATTAAGTTTATTTCTGAAATTTCTCTTACAGGAACAGAATTCGGAGCCACTTTTAAACTATAAGCTCTAAGTCACATTGTTAAAAACCACCTGCTGGTCCCACAGAGGCAGAATCAGGTCAGAACCTGAGGAGTTTTGAAGCATGGCTGCACACTTCCTGCTCTTTTTCGGGTTCTTTGGCCCGTTCTGAAACTGTTAGTCTTGTGTTAGTAGTACACATTATCCTGTTGCCAGAAGCCACATTGCCATGATGGATGATCACCTTTAAGTGGCTTTAATCTTGTGGCTGTTCAGTGTATATATTAGATCTGATCAGAAGCTGATTATGGATAGTCAATTTTATTAAGCACCATCAAAAATAAGAAAGAAGGTTGGACATAATCAAGGATGAAGTTTGGAGATGTGGTGTACCAAATTTGTTCAAAATTTCAAAGTTTTATATAACTAGTTAAAATTTTGGTTATCAAAACCCATCATTATCTCTGTGCTCTCTCTCTTTTGTCTGAAAGCTCATGGAAGCAGTCTATCCAAATGATATTAACAAATAAGGCATTGTTGAGATTCAAAATAAAACGGAATATGGACACAAAAAACAAAAGGGTGAAATAATTAGGGAAAATGAGGGACATTTTCTATAGAACATAAATGAATGAGAGGAATACAGAACATTAGATTTGATTATAAATAAATATGCCAGGGAAAGATTGCAGTATTTTCACATTAACGCACACAATAGAAGTAGGGCTTCGACAGTAACCACGCTAATCCACAAGGTGGGGTAATGCACCTTGAACGTCTTTGCCGGCCGCCAATTACCAAACAGGAAGAAGAGGAAGGCTGTCCCTTTGACCACTCCTCCCCCACTACTAGACACGCCTCTTCCCTCTGCAAACCATGTGCGGTTGGTAAATAAATACTACTTCTAAATTTTAACTTTCTCTCCGGTGTGAACTTCGGCACGGCCTGAACAGGGCAGCATGTCGACGGTGGCCGTGAGCCTCCAGGCGCAGGTGGAGTCGGTGCTAGGCTCGCTGGTCAAAGCGGCCTCGGTGGAGTTGATCAAACTGTTCGAGAGCAGATACCGAGCATCCGAGGTGGACCTGGGCCGCGGTGGGGACAGGAAGGGAAGAGAAGCCTCGGATATTTTATCAACAGGGAGCACAAAACGGAGCATCGGAGTGCAAGTGGGCGACAGCGCGGAGGAGCCGTCGCTGTTTCACGGTTCGTGTTTCTGAGCCTTTAAACGCCGTTACTTCCTGTTTGTGTCTACGGCTCTGCTGCACGAGTGGGGCTTTAAGCTCCAGTAAAACAAATCAATAAAATGTTTGAAAGCTAGTCCAACGGAGTTGTGTGACGTCGATAAAGAAATTGTTTGATGCATATTTGCATATCACCAAGCACTCTTGCACGAAGCCGAAGTGCAGTTGCCAGCGTTAACCCCCCTCTCCTCCCCCCTCTCCTCCGTAGAGCTCACGTTTGTCTCTGATGATGATTATGTGAGGGAGTGCAAGGAGGTGGTGACGGAGGGTTGCCTCATTCCGCCAGAAATCCCCTTGGCTGAAGATAATGGGCCTGCTGACCCCGAGTTGTCATCCCTGAAGGATCCGGTCAGTGAGAATTTTAAAGGGGCTGTAAATCACCTGTGGAATGAAGAACAGGCACTTTAAGAAGCCTGGTCTGCTTTTCTGTGTTGCACTTGCCATGATGCATGCTTGCAAATGCGTTGTGTTCCTTCTCTTTTTAGGTTGTGGATACGGTGGTGTTGAGCGTCCTTGGTGCAGAGTCTCCATCTAACTCCGGTGCTCAGATAGAAGTTGATTTGCATGGTAGGAGCTGAAAGCCAGGGCTGGGTTACACTGACAAACTGGAAGCATGAACACATCATGCATGCTAGATAAACATCATGCATACTACATAAAAAAGACAGGTTAAACAGACTGCTCCGGCACCAACTTGGAGTTGGTGTACAGTTGATCTAGTTGCATAACTTAATCCTGAAAAAGGGGCAAGGGACACATGGGGCTAGCTTCTGAATGTACAACTGTATGAGGGCTCAAAAATGCTGTAAATTTTTTTATAAATAACTCATGCAAAGTAGAGAGGGCAGTATTTTGATCTACCCTGTGTACAGTTCTGTTTGGAAATGACCCATTTTATCATAGCAAAAGTATTAAAGTATTTTTGTGTAACTTTTTCATATTTCCATCATAGCAACTTCTCCATGCATAATGGAGTTGCTTTAGTGCTACTTTCCAATGAACAGTGCCTGCAGGTACATACCAGATAAATACTATGAAGAGTACCTGGATTTTTGTCTGATGTTAAGTGTCATCAGTAAAGCTGTGGCTTTTTGCTCCCTCAGACTGGTAAACCGCAATATTGCGAAACCTGTGTTCCTCTATGATGCCTGATGTGTTTCGCAGGCAAGTTGTAATGTGGCATTGCAAATATCAATTTTTAGCACCACAGTTTAATAATGTGGTGGAGCAAGTTGGGCCATATAATGCATTTTTTTAATACACAGAGTAGCAATACAAAAGTTTGATTTGATTTAATTTATACAGCGCCAAATCACAGCAACAGTCGCCTCAAAGTGCTTTATATGGTAGGGTCTCTACAATAATACAACAGTGTATAATGAGAGTGTGCTGTGCTAACACTTGGACACTAACCACAGCTGATTTTCTTCTGTGGAAATGTTTTGTTGAGTTGCTGCCGCGCGGTGCTAACAGCAGCGATACTTTACCATTTCACTTCACAGCTACGCAAATTAGCAAGAAGCCTAGCTCCGCCTGTCACTGATCGCAATCTGTCGCCTCTAATATCTACTGTGATTAAAATGTGTTAAATTTCAGACCGTTGTGGTTCCATCAGTACACTGCCGTGAAGCACAGCGTCCGCTCACTCGTGTGGTAGAATTTGGACGGGGAGGAGCTCCGATCACAAACTGCAACGTTTGACTGCCAGTGTCACGCTGTTGCAGTTTGTAAGCGTTTTAAAATATTTTGGCTTCAAATAATGTCAAAGTCTTCAATTGTGAAGATTATTGATCATGCAAAAACACCACGAACACGGTGAGGACACGCGTAAATGTCAGTGTTAACACTGTATCTGCCACTGTTATTTGACGGCTCTTCTATTATTTTGCTTGCATAGTAGCCACTGACGGATGCAGAGCAATTTTTAAGAGTGAAGGGGTTTGGGGCGCTTCATGAAAGGGTGGTGAAAATGTTCAGTGCTGTTAAAGATGCATGTGGTCTGTTTCAGTCTCCACAGAGACGAGGATAGAGACGTCAGCTGATCAGATGCCTCTTGTAATTCAGCCTGACATGAACAACTCTGGGGAGAAGGTGAAGTTTGTTTGCCCGCTGATCCTTAAGCTGGAGTCTCCGACACCCAAAGTTGATCAATCGGAGAAGCCTGCTCAAGCCGAGCCTCAGCAGGCCAGTGTCAGCACAGCTAAAGGCACTGCCTACAGTCCATCCCCATCTGATGGCGCTGCGACTCCTGCACAGTCTGGAGTGTGGGAGTGGGTCCACTCTCAGAAGGAAGCAAAGAACAATCTCCAGATGAAATTGAAACTCACATCTCCAGATCCAAAGCTGCTGCGTCCCTGCGCAGTGCAGCTGGTTAATGTTCTCACGATACCTGAATCAGAGATTCATGGCGACGCTGCCAAAGCTCACAGCATCGACCTCACAAACGGTTGGCCTGTGCCGAAAGATCTCCGCCGTCATCAAGGTCTTCACACCGGCCATCGCCTCTGCTGCTTCACCAGATGTGCAAATGACATTTGGCGCCTCCAAACGGTCATCAGCCACTCCCGAGACGGTTACTCTTGCAGCATCTGCGGGAAAATATTCAGCCGGAGGAAGATCCTGCGGCGGCACAAGCGCTTCCACAGCGGAGAAAAGCCGTACTCGTGTTCTCTGTGCTCTAAGACGTTTGCCCTGCGAAAGAGTCTCCGCCGCCACTCGAGGTTCCACACGGGGGAGAGGCCGCACACTTGCGCGCAGTGCGGTAAAAGCTTTCGGCTGCGAGACAACCTAAAAGCACACTTGAGGTTTCACACCGGAGAGAAGCCTTTCAACTGTGCCAATTGCGGCAAGACGTTCAGGATCATGAGGAATCTGGAGAAGCACAAACTGAGCCACTGTGAATTCTTCGTTCCTTCATTCAGAACGATCGCCGGCTTTAAGCTGTAGGAGCAGCTGTGAGCGGCAGGCCGCCACTGCGGCCGCCGCGCGGATGTCTACCTCAGTCTGAAAACACGATAAACAGAAGCTGTCCTGAGAAACTTAAAGAAGAGAAGTGAAAGTCATAAGATTACTTATGTTGATTGTTTATTTGGAGTCGTGCTAAAATAACTGGGTTGTAATTGGATGTTGGGAGCTTGAGAAAAGAAGGCTGGACTTTTTGCGGAAGCTGTTTCTCATCCAAGAAGATGCTTTGGTTCCAAAAACAAAAGGGTAGCGAGTCCCAGGTATTGAAAGCATAGTGGGGGTTGGCAGCTGCCTTGTGTGGTTTTTTTAATTTTTTTTAAATCCTGTTCAACCTCCCTACACAGACATGTGACGGTTGGATGTTGACATTTTGGGGGGGGGGGCTTGTACTACTGATTTTTTGTTGTTGTTTTTTTATTACTAATTTGTGTGTTTAGTTTATGCCATAGTTCTACTTTTTGTGATTTTGTGTTATTAATGAGGCTGAGACTGTGCACTGCAAACTGCAGGGACACACACACCCACCACTGAAGTCTAGCTTACAAATGCTCTGGTGCTCCTTGGAGATGGAGATTTTAGAAATATCTTGAAACACGGCATTAATGGGTGGACCTGAGATATCTGGTGGTTGTCTGTTTGTTGTCTGGAAAGCCTCAAGTTCTCCACCTCCTGACATTTCCTGTTAAATGATGTGCTTTTATATACTTTTACCTTTTTATAGACTTGTTTTTCCAAGTCTGTTTTTTGTTTTTTATTTTTTTACTTAACACTTAAGTCACTTATTTTAGTGACTCTTTGAGTTTGTAGAACGTTCCGATTACTCGCTGTCTGTGGATGTCTTGCTCGCCATAATCTGTATGTTTCATGGTGACTTTATAAGTTAAAACGCAACAAATATGCTCTCGTCTTTAATGTTTGAGACAAGTTTGTTTGTTTGTTTGTTTGTTTTAAACTACATTTGTGCATTAAAATATCGTGTTTTCAGTGTTTTTTAATAACTTTTTCATAAATATTTGTCTCTTGTATCAATAAAAAATATATTTCATGTGTTCACATCAAAGCATTGCAGCGC
>VURO01024518.1:25527-53068 GCA_015108175.1 Pelvicachromis taeniatus | reverse complement strand
ACTTGTCTGGGAAAGACGGCGGATAATAGCACCCAGCTGAATTTCATGAAGTCAGCACATAAGCACATAATTTCACATATTACACCATCAGAAACACGTGACAAGCAACTTGGGTAGGAAAAGGGTAAGTCAAGTGAGCCGTTGTAGAGAAGACCCCGGTCCTGCAGCCATTCTACGGCGCTGGTCCAAGCCGCCTCCTCTACCCCTGCTGGGAAAATAAGCGTACGGAGGCGTTGGGAGGGGGGAGGGGGTGCGTGTGTGTCTGTATCAGTGTACGTGTGTGCTTGCATGTATGAATAAGTCCATTGTCAGGTTTCGAGCGCAGTGTCCTTCCGTCCTCACGAGCAAATGTCAACAGCGCTCAAACCCACACCGGTGACCGTGATAGGAGGGGAGCAAGAGACATAACAACGTTGATATCAGGGATGTTTTGGGTTGAGCTGACCATGAAATCACAGCTGGCTCCTCAGTGTGCAAATCAACAATCAGGTTATTTTCCATTTTGTGCGTTTAACTGCACTATTTTCGCAACTAAACTAATGTCCATCACTGGTCAGCCGGTCTCTCAATTTCACGCTGGACAGCCGTGAGTTTCTCCAGTATGGTATCCATGCTGCGTTCCAAACGCGCCATCTTGGTGCACGCACCCTCCAGTTCTTCCACCCATCCATCGTGTATCCGGCCGGGAAGGTCCCGTGGGGGCAGTTTGGCTCTCCCGAGCCATGACTTCTCGTTGAGAAGAGGGTGTCCATCGCATTCAATGACCAGTTGATCAAATCAAAGTAGTCTAGCGTCAAGGGGCCAACTGTCTGACAGTTAAAACTTGATGAAAACCGGGTCACAAAAATAATCTCCAGCACACCAGGAAATCAGCAACAGAAAGGTTGAAGGAGAGAATTAGGTGTTGTCAAAAGCCCAAAGCCCAGTAAGAATTCAAAATAAAAAATGTCTATGGGACGTAATCAGATGTCTAAACCTAATGTAAATTTATAAAAAAAAAAAACTTTCATGTGCACAATTGTTTTGTCAACACCACTAACTGTGTGGTGTTAAATAATATAAAAAGAAGAAGAATCTTAATTATTACCAGTGAAACAGAGTATGTTACCATCTAATCTGAAAAATCCACCTGATAAAGTGTTGACATGGGCAAGATTTTTATGCTATTTTGGCATTTGGTTGCAGTGATTATATAGACATCATTTGGTTTCACTGACTGAAGATTAGCTCTTTAGCAGTATTAATCTAGTCTGAGCTGCTATTAGACCTTATTGACTGACTCTGACATTTCTCATTGTTTGTGTCTCTAACACAAACCCTGCAGCAAACCCAGATCCCAGACTACGCTGAGCTGATTGTCAAGTTCTTGGAGGCATTGATTGACAGCTACCTGCCGGCAGCTGATGAGGAACGAGGGGAGGAGCAACTGAGGACACCTACTTCCCCCTACCCTCCTACCAGCCAGAGCCAGCTTAGCATCACTGCCAACCTCA
Organism: Pelvicachromis taeniatus; assembly: GCA_015108175.1. Lineage (NCBI taxonomy): Eukaryota > Metazoa > Chordata > Actinopteri > Cichliformes > Cichlidae > Pelvicachromis > Pelvicachromis taeniatus. The sequence continues at coordinate 51,575 of VURO01024518.1, read as the reverse complement.
ACCTATCAAACTCGATGACCTCACTGGCCACTTCACAGCACTCACCAGGTGTCCATCTCTCTCTACTACACAAACATACATTCACTTTAACTCTCTGTATTAAAGCTTCCCTGTTTTTTCACCTTCTCTACATGTTTGACTTCATCATCTAGTGGAAATCAAATCAAAATTTTCTCATCCAAGTCACACTCCAGAGAGGAAACTGTTCACCTTCTTGTCCTACAGTGCCCTCTTCTGTTTGAGAAGAAATTTCTTGTAAAGGGTTAAATATTTACCAGGAAGTTTTCTTCATCATAAATCATCTTGAGGGGGTTAGATACTGAGAATGAATTTTTTGGACTACAATTACTGCTTACACAAAGAGAAGACTTTCACATAGTGTTTGCTCATAGTTATAAATTAACTGCGGATATAATGAGTAGTGTTATGTCATGTCAGTCATCTGTGTTTGTCTTGTGTTACAGACAATAAAACTGAAAAAGTGAATATCTTAGTGATGAATCATCAAAGAAGCTTCACAGAAATATAGAGAGAATGATTTATGTTACTTAAAGTTAGACTGAAAACATATTTCTAAAGGAAAGCAGTCAGTGATGGGAGAGGTGATGTTTTAAATGTTCTAACTTGTAGGACTTGATCACTTTAACCTCCTAAGACCCGAACTCGTTCATGGCATGCGTTTTTCATTTCTCTTTGCTGTTTGGGCTGATTGGGACCTGATGAATGTAAAAAGAAAGAATTACCTGATTTCTTTTTCCTGATTTCTGAGAAAAATGAGATCCACATATGAGGACATTCATTTTAAATTTTGATCGAACAGTGTATACAGTATAATAACAGTATAATGTCCTCGTAAGAGGATATCAGGCCCTTGTAGAGCAAAATTTTTTATTTTGGTTTAGGCAACCCAAAATGTGATGTCCACATATGTGGACGCCAGGTCCTAGGAGGTTAAGTGACACTGGAAAGAGATCTCAGTAAAGTCTCTGAGGCAGTACTCACATCTACCAAACTTCTGTTACCTCTGTTATTAATTTAATAAAGCCTGCAGACAATGATGAGCAGTAGCTAACATCTTTTAATAAAACCCAAGCTTGAGTGAGAGAGAGCGGCCATTGCAGGACACTGACCAGCAGTCTCTCCCGATCCCAGCACAGGCATGGGTTTAAATACAGCCCACAAAACAAATGGCATTACACAGCTGCTGTTTACACCTTTGGTCTTCCCCCAAAGAAAGAGTTCACAATCAGTTATCACAAATGCGTTAATGCGTCAAAATTGGCAAATCCCCGTCAAAAGTTTGTCCGATCTGCCCTCCAGACGGGTGGAGTGCGTTAAACATTTAATCGCGCTAATCGTGATGACTGCGTTAATGTGGCTGTATTAACGTGTTAACGTTGACAGCACTGCTTATCACCTCTTACAGTGGTTGATCCCCTTTGTCTCTTCCCCACATCCTCAAAATGAAACAAAAGACTTCACCACCTGTGGATTCTTCCCCAACACTGGTGCCAGGCTTCCTGTGTGAATGCCCCCCATTTCCTCAGATACAATCACCAGACCCCCACCAGGTGTGAAATAGACATGCTAAACCAGTGACCTAAATGCATTACTAATAAAACAATGTGACCAATACATAAATGAAAGAAATTCCAGTGTTGTTTCCCTTTTCACCTTCATCTCTAGAATCAGGCTGCAGTAACATCAGTAGCTCGTCTATTATATGCTATAAATTCATAAAGAGTGGGCAGTTCCATTTTCTGCATGCTCAACCCAGGAAGGACCCTTAGCTTAAACAAGCACCTGCTGTGAGGTATGGTTTATAGCCATTTCCAGTAGTGAGAACAGGTCTGCCTTGGGTCTTGTGTTGTGTGCAGGATGTAACAAAGAACAACTTAAGACACTGATTCTTACAACATCAAGAGTCTATACGTGTAAACAGTTTATGTTATGAGGTTGAAGGATATAATTATAGGCATTTAGACTACTAGGAAATAAATGTAACATTGAGTGGCAGTTTACTTTTTTGTACAATGAATACATATAGTCACATATGAAAACAAAAAGTTCTGTTAAAATGCAATGCAGTACAGAAAGGAAACAAAACCCACAGAGCTTATTGCAAGTCTGTTTAATTAGACAAACAATATTATAAACAAACTGAGAAATGTATGTATATTTCTAGAAAAACACATTTAAAAACCATGCGGCACTCTGCAAGTCTCCATAGACCCAACCTAAAGAATTACCATTCTTAAACTTTTTGCATCCTTCCATAAATTCATCTATTTTATTTTCCTTATCCATTTCAAGGTCACAGGTTACCTATCCCAGCTGTCATAAGGCACAGTCTAAATAAGAGAGACAATCATTTTCATTGACACACCAACAGCCAATTTGGATCAACCTAAGATGTTGTCTTTGGACTGGGAGGAAGCCGAAATACCTGAGAGGAAGTCCATGCACTAAGATGACATGCAAACTCCACACAGAAAGTGCCCCATTCAGCTACTGGATGTAGATGCAGGACTGTCTTGCTATGAGGTGACAGTGCTAACTGCTGCACCACTGAGTCGTCTTTGATGTCTTCGCAATATCTTTCATGTAACTGTTTTAATTAGATAAATTACCGAAATTTGAAATAAGTGGTGGTCTCTATAACAATATAATCTAAAGTGATTTTAAAAAAAAGGAAACATGCAGATAGATCTAATTGTTGATTGAGAAAATAATCCCAGACAAGGGGAATGCTTTTAAAGCCTGTCATCCCTGTGTTCCTCCAGGTGTAGATAAGGAGAATGTCCAGTTGTCCCCCAGCTCAGCTTTGTCCACTGGAGGTCGTACTCGCCATGGTTCAGCCAGTCAGGTCCAGAAGCAGCGCAGTGCTGGCAGCTTCAAGAGACCCAGCATCAAGAAGATTGTCTGATCAACCAGAGAAGACAACTGCCCCCACACACATATACTTTCTTTCTCCTCCTCTCCACCTGTCCCAGGCCTGCCAGGCCTCATGCTGCACTCCACATTTACTCTTTAGTTCCTCCTTCACGGTTGTTGCTTTGGCAGAACAGGTGATCGTGTGTTTTGTAACAAGGAGGAATATTAGCAAGGGCAAACTTGAATTCTGCTGCTTGATTTTTATTTATTTTATATTTTTTTTATTGTTATAATTGTTTTATTTTTTCTCAAATCTTTAAATTTAGACAGTACATGGTGTCAGACAGGCTTCTTCTCTTCATAGAGACAGTGCTCAGCAACATTTTAACTGTCCTGCAGTGAGGGAAGCCACACATGAAGTGGAAAAGACTGAAGGGAAAATGGTGTGGATGGATTTGGATGTCGACTGTGACATGTCTCGGTTTACACAGGCACAGTCCAAACAGGAAGTCTTTGACTTTAGGCAAGTTCCCTGGCCTTCATCCAGACTAAATATTCCAGTGTCAGTGAGATGGACCAAACAACAACAGTAATAGGTGATTGGGTGTGTCTGTGAGAAAAGACCTCTACTCTGGACATCTCAGCTCCCCTCTCCCAGTACTGTACATATGTTACATAGATTATGTATAACTAGTCCTTAGTTCTAATTTAGATGTGGATGTTTTCTCCATGGTGTGCCTTTGTCAGGGTTTTTCAATGTGTACAATTTGTAAAGTAAAATTAAAATCTTGCTGAGGACAAAGACCAGGTACTAATCTTGGAGGCGAGCCATCCATATCTTCACGAGTTCACCAAGCTATGTCACAACAGGCCTCCAATGATCATCAAATATACAATCATCAATATACCCTGCTGCCTGAAAATATTTATCTTGTACAAGTAGATCATAGTACACAAATCATCTATTTACTTTCCATAAACTGTCTTTCAACATGAAGATTGCAAAACACTAGAGAAAATGCATCTGTAAATAGCTGCAATCTTTCGGGTTTGTTTGGTTTTTCTGTCCTTGTTTTTTTTGTTGATATTTTATTATGAACTGTATTTTTTTAGCAGCATAGCATTTAATTTGTTTACACATGGACCATGAAAATTGAGTAATAGGCAATAATCCTCAACTCTCAAACTTTGTGTACCCTTTGTTTTTCACACAAACAGGAAGAACACATTACTGTCAGCTTGGTGCAAAATGTGGCCAGCTTCTGAGTTACTTGCTAAAATAGAGATTTAACTCATAGTAGACCTGAGTTACAGATTACATCCAGCGTGGTATGGGCGTGTGTTTCATCTCAGCAATCTGAGCTGGATCCTTGAAAGGTTTATCCTGTGGTCTCTTTAAAGAAAAAGCAGCTTCATCTGTTAGAAGAGTTGACTGTGCTGTTCTGTTTTTAAATCTGACTAAAGTCACCACTGTTCCCTTACAAAAGTGAAAATCAAAAAACTTATCACTGTCATGCTGCTGTTTGCAGCTTTCAGTGACCCTTGCTGTGCAATGATAATTTTCATAACAAGTTATTACTAAATCTTAGCTGTCTAGCTAACAAGCTTTACTCACAGAAACTGATTACCTTTATTATTCAGGATTATTTTCAAAATAAATGTATTTTGTTGACAAACACTTTGTTTTATCAGGAAACATTACCATTATTGAAATAATAATATTTGTGTTTGCTTTTTCATGCTCGTACAAACATTGATTTTGACCACAAAAAAAAAAAAAAAACTGGCATTTTGCATTTTCAAACTTGTGACTATAGCCCTCAGCTGCTTTCTCCCAGAAGCCCATGCTAAGATGGAGTATTAAGTAATCTTCTATCTGCCCAGCCCTTAAAAACATGTCTGAATTTCATCTACTGGACAGAAACTGATTCTGAATTATGTCAACAGTGTCAGAAGTGCCTGTTTGGAAGATTTTTATATTTTTTGTGCTTCTCTTCTGGGATGCTGTCATGTTATCTTTATATATACACCTGACAGCTCACATCAGTACCAAAAAGTGTAAAATTATCTATTTGCAGAGAAAAACAATTCTCTACAAAAATATCCAAGAACACAAAACTATAGACCCTTGCTGACATAAGGCACAGAGCAGGACAAAGCACTAAGACTGTGGCATGCGGTTCATTTAGCTTCTTTGACCTTTTCTGAGAACAAAGTGGTTGATCAAAGAGGCTGACAAGAAAGTGACTAAGGTGGCAAGTAACTGTGCTTGACATTTACTTTATATGTAGCTGCCCACAAAAAAATCAGGTATTGAGAAAGAAATGGGCATCATACCCTGCTCCATTTGGTATGGTTTTCTAGCATTACGGAAATGTGGTCAAATAAAATACAAGTGTGGTTTCAGTTTCGGTCCGTAAAGGTAATTCCAGAGCTCCCAGTCTGCATGATCATACAGATGATAGGATACAGGTCTTCACTTCAACTTGCACAGACTGAGCAGATTCTTTGGGAGAAGTACGTGGTAGTAAATACTTTCCATCTGTGTGACTTTAGAACGGTCTACATAATAAGAATTGTGTTTCAACTCATTTACTACATATCACAGGAACTGTGCATCACTGCTGACTGTTTTCAAAGCATGCTGTTGTGTTTTAGATGCTCTACTGCAGTTCTAACTTTCAGGGCAGCCTGCATGTGGTAATAGAAAGTGAGAGAACAAAGAAATCTGCAGTACAACCCAACACGTCTCTACGTGCAATGGTGTCAAAGTATAAGAAACCTGAAGGGTTTACTTTTACACTTACACTGTCCACTCACTACATATGTTGGTCACAATACTCCAAAAATTGTTCATAATTAAAAATTAAAATTAAATCATTAAAAATTATTGGCTCTTTCATTATTGGTTTTTTTAAACTGCCAGTCATTGCTATCCTTATTGTCTCTCCATCATTATTATTATTATTATTATTATTATTACACTTCACAATAACGATAAACCTCTGACACAAGCAGTCATGATGGTCAGTATAGATTACTTAACCTGCCTTGCAGGCTGATCTGGATGTTGGAACCAGTAACAGTTTTGAGAAAATGACTTACTTTGGAAGTGATCACAAAATTTGTAGTGACACTGTGTCCTGGACCTGTGCAGTTAGTCAAAACACTTTAATCTATGCATAACAAGAGTTGAGTATTGTTGAACAACCATGAATTTATTTTAAACATATTTTTTAAAGATTAATGTCATTCATTGATATATCTGTGAGTCAGTCACAACAGATTTCTTTCCTTGTCTTGTAGTGGTCTGACAGGATGTTATTTTCTACTGTGCATGTAGCTCTCTCAGTCAATATATCATGAGATTTATCATAAAGAAGGCAGAGAAAGGAAAAAATGAGTTTAATACTCTAATGAATTGGTCCAGTTTCAATAACGGATGTTTAGTTAAATAAATAGACACATGAAACTTGACTTCTTATGTTGGCCTCCATGAGGCCATCACTAACAGAGTCTCTTGTATAAAATCAGAGTCAAAATCAAGCAAGAAATATTTGTTGCTGAAGTCCTAACATTGTTTTAATGTACAAGAAGAAATGCCCAAAGAGTTCCATTGATGTACAATCTTAAAGGGCCTAGAGGAAAAAAGCATTTTTGAATGTTCCAGGGGGCTTCAGACTTGCAGCTTTCTGGTCAGAGTGCTAAAATGCAGGTAACTCTGGACACTTGACAGTTCTCCTATGTCAACTTCAGGCTACACAATTTGTCCATCTGAAATACTCATTGTGTCAGAGTAGATGGTAATAGAAACCAAAATGTTGTCTTAATTTGACAGAGACATATAATTGGCTCCATCAATATTGCTTCCTGACCAATCAGTAGCATGGTGCCTTTCATGATTTGTGAGATGTCATTAGCATGGATTTAAAAGGAAGTGGCTGCTGGGAACAAGAAATGGATGGATTTGAAAGCAAGTGATTGCTGGCAACAAGAAAAGTATTGTCTGACACTAGTTCCCTCAAGAACTTTTCTCATTTCCAGTGTGCAAATCCTTGATTCCTCTCTCTCCTATAGTCTTAGCCCCTTACACCCGAAATGTGAGTGGTGGCGGTGCAGTTGCAAGGAGAAATGAGTCATCGCAACACCTATCTCTAATGAGCATGAATGTCAGTGTTTATAAAAAAAAATTCACATTGAAGTGACAAGAATGTATGGTTGCAATTGTTTATACACCAGATGTGTATAGTTAAATCACACCATCGTTCACCTAAGAGCTACAACTTTCATGCAGTGATGGATTTCCAGGTCGCAGGCAGATGTAAAACTAGAGAAATGAGAAGAGACTGTCAAAGATGGGCTGTTAGTGCACTCTGTATTACTGTTGGTTGTAGAAGTTGTTTTATGAGGTACAAAAAGGTAACCATACTGTCAGATTGATTATCATCCAATGGGAATTTTTTTTTAAAAAACATCAAATGTGATGTCCTGTACCTGCGTCCCTATATTTTGTTTCTAATCCTGGCATTATAAAGTGTTGGTGGTATGACTCACAGCTTAATAACTGCTAAAAAAAAAAAAAAAAACTTCCTATAAGTTGAAGCATCTCCAGACCTTAAAGCTGCTGATGATACTAAACAGATACCGCAAGTGTGATGTGTCAAAATCTTATTTCACATCAGATTTTCCAAAATATTCTTTTACATGTTAACATTCTAGAGCCACACTGCAGTCACCGGCCACTGTCTTGGTTAGGTAGAGATTATCCATTCTCCTTATGTAACTAGGCCTATTCTAAGATCAAAATGCAGCATTAAGTTTTCTCTCTTCTTTTTCTTTTGGCCTTCAGTTGGTGAAAACTCAATGAGAAACCCATGAAATGTGGATCATACAGTCAGTGCAGCTGATGCTTTAAGGGACATATTTCTTTAGAGTTCAATGTCAGAATTGCATTGCATCCTCACAAGTTAACTGTTGTTAAAGCTATACTACAGAATTATGTCCACAGCCATCTGGTCAAAGAATCAGCTACTATACCTTTAACCAAACACAATCAGGAAACATCTGAAGGTCAGCTGTATTTGAGGAACATGGTAACTGGTTTCCATTATTTCCAAGTTTTAGTTTGACTTGTGTGAATGAAAATATTTAAATATATATCCATAACCTCTGACACATGTGGTTAACTTGCACTAATTTAAAAATGGTCATGGGTTTGTAAAGATGAAAAACCTCAAAATGCGGCATGTTTTATTTGATGTTATGCAAAATTCAATGTCTGTAGAGTATTAGCCGGAGTTTTGTTTTTAATGCAGTATGTGTGGAATTGTAAATACTTTGTGTACAATTTGAGATGGTATATTTACTATACTGTACATACGTGTGACATTGTATCATTATGTTTTTGTAAAACAGTTAGTTTCTGTATAATAATAAACAAATTTAACTACTCCAGTGTTAGTAATAAAATGTTTTACGCTTCACAGTGTCTCGAAGTGTTTGATGAACCGACACTTTGACATGAAGCTCAAAATGATGAATTTGTGTAACATTTTTAGTAAATACATCAACAATGTAAAATTACATTTCTAAAAAGAAAAGTGCTCGTACTTTCAGATAGCAGAGATCTGCTATCTCTGCTATCTGAAAGTACGAGCACTTTCAGATAGCAGTTATCTGAAAGTGCTCATATCTTCATCTGCACTTTCAGATGAAGATATGTGAATATCTCATATCTTCATGCTATCATCTACGTAATAGGTCTACCTACAAGGGTGGAGCCAAAGTTCTTACAAACATACACTAAATGATGTAGACAGTGGACATCAGGCGATCTATAAATGATATGAAGATTGTTGTTCAAATTTGACTTGAATTGTCACATCAAAATTTATGGTATGAAACATATACCTTTTTCTTCTGTGAGTAAAGTGGTCCCTAAAACAGATTATTAATTAAAGATTGTGATATAAACCAGCGTACAACTGATTTCTTGTGTTTGTGAAGTTACATTTCATTAATTGCAAAACCAAAATAAAACAGTCCTTGGTTAAAAATTAAATTAACATTCCAGTTTTAACCACAAAAGCTGGTTTGGTCTGCACCACATACAATTTAGAATAACCAACATGCATGTGTTTAGACTGTTGGAGGAAGCCAGAGCCACACAGGCGCAAGGAGCTCAAACAGCAAACTGCTGAGAAAGGCTCCAGCTGACCAGCGACATCTACTACAAAGCAGGATTTTTGCTAGTCCAGGTAACTTCAGGGTTAACCCTGGGTTTTCTGCACTACATAGATGATTTAGTTCTTATTGGGGTAAAACACCATAGTACTTTAAATTGCCAAAAGTATTTAGACTCCCATCCAAATCATTCAATTCAGGTATTCCAATGACTTCCATGGTAATAGGTATATAAAATTAAGGCCCTAGCAGAATCAGTTGCTACAGACCTGCAAACTTCATGTGGCCTTCAGATTAGTTCAAGAACAGTGCGTAGATAGTTTCATGGAATGGATTTCCAATACCCCGAGCAAATATAAACTTTAAATCACCAAGCACAATGCAAAGCTTTGGATGCAGTGGTGTAAAGCACAGAGTCACTGGACTGAACTGAATGAAGCACAAACTGTGTCACGGAAATCTCTGTTTATTAATTTGGTGATATGAAAAGGTATAAAATTTTCATTCTAACCTGCTGCTTTTACATTGCATTACAAGTTCAGTTGATTGATATGGTGAACTTGGATTGTTCCAAATAACTGTTGGTTTATATGGAATAAGTGAAGACTTAGTTATTGTAAAAATAAAAAATAAAAATCCTCCCAGGCTGTCAGGGAAGTGTTTATGTTAAGGCTTTTAAAGGAGTTATTATTCCTTGTGCTGGAGCTAATGAAAAGCAAATGAGTGCTTGTTATAGGTCCAGCCATGGGCTGTCTAACAAGCGTAATTAGATTCATTTTTAATACATTCAGAAATCTACTGGTTGCAGATTTGTGATAAACAAATTAGATAATTCTAGAACACTGTGGATCAACACAGCCCAGGATCCTTTTGAGGCTCCTGTGGGTCAGTTCTGCCTCCTATTTTCAGCAGATTCCCACCTGTTGATCTGTAGATAACTTCCACTATCTGCAGACATTTCTTGGCGACCCACACCTCTGGAGCTATCATTTTATGCCCTCAGATGAAGTAAGCCTGGTCAACCAGTTATTGTTGTCCTCTCTTTCCTGCAGTCATTCTGTGTGATGATTGATGGGTCCTTCTTGTCTCCTCTAGCTCTGTGTAGGATACCAGGGTCCCCTCAAAGTCTTCTCTCTGTGTTTCTTAATTCTGGTAATCAAGATTAGCTTTTTAGGTCTTACTTCTTAAAGGGTATCTGATTCTGGGCTGTTTGGGTGTTAAAAGTTAATTAGTTAGTTACATGCCCAGGAACGCCAAGATCTTGTCATGCCTTTGGGGGTTGGTAGAGATTGGATGAGATTTCTTTAAGTTATAGCAAATACAAGCTTCATGCAGTAATATGGAAATTTGCCAGACTGCCAGGTTCACACCCTTTAACAAAAACTCATAGTTTTCAATGTAACCCAAGACCAACTGCTCCCAGTAGGTGGCGCAGTTACCAAATATGGTAACTGCCATATTTGACTATGGACACACCATTGTCAAATATGGCAGTTAAAATGTGCTCAGGGCCAAAGTTTTATCACACGTTTTGGTCCAGACTGGACAATGCGTGTGTGGATGACAGCATATTAAAATTCCATAGAATTATCAAAATTCGCTGTGGTGCCATGGACATGCCCTTTGAAGAAAACTCAAAAGCTCCGCAGTTTAATATTGCCCAGATCTGTAGTTTAGACTGACCAAATATGAAGTTGATCCAATAAAATCCTTAGGAGTTTTTGAGCATGTTAAAAAGCCAATGTATTTGGGAAAATAATTTTACTAATAAATGGAGCAATTACAATGGGGCCTATCTGACTTCATCTTAAAGCTTACTTACATTGGTAAAAAGAAAAATCACAAGATGTAATCATTTGCAGGTTTCTGATCAAATTAAGTGGACTGACAAATTAAATATTGGGTGAAAAAAGGCAGGCCATATCATAACTGTATTAATTCATTTAGGATTGATGAAAAATGAGCCTCAAACAGGCAGTTTTGCTAAATGGCTTTAACAGGACAGAGGTGATACAAATACATAAAATCCTTAAAAATATGATGTAACACTATAGATCAACTTAACTCAAAATATATAAAGCATACAAACAATTCAAACCGCAGTACTATAATCCAAAATACTCAATTTTTCATTTAACTCAAAAAAACTATTTTGAGGTACATGCTGGTGCTGATATTTAAATTACTTTCTAAATATAGAACTTTTCACTGCCTTTTATACTTTTTACTCGAAGAACTTGACTACTTTCTCCTGAAAGCACACTAAAAACACTTTAATGACAAAATTATTTTAGAGGATTGATGCAGAGATAAGTCATTTTAACTTTTCTAGCAGACCTTCACAAAGCGAGAATTTTCTCCTGTTCTCTCCACCTCTCAGGTGGTGCTGAATTTCTCTTCCTTACATACTGCTGAATTTGTACTGGTGTATCCTGAGGGGTGGAAAGCCTCTGTCCCATCAGCTCTCCCTTGGAGACATCATAGATGATCTGCAGCAGTGGGTTTCTCAGTCTGTCCTGACTCTGGACACTTACAGTTCTCAGACATGGAAATCACGTGTGTGATAAGCTGCAGGATTACAACACAAGTTTAACTTATACATACATGTACATACTTTGTACTTTACAATAGGAGAGAAAGAAAAAAGTTGGAAAAGGTGCAGGACAGACAAAAAGGTTCAGGTGACATACACCATTACAAAAATAGCACAAAAAGTATTTCCTGTTTGTGTTAGTACAGTATTTGTGGTATTATGGGTAATGCTTGGATCCTGTGAATAAACTACCATAATTTTAACTTAAAAAGTGAACCGTCTGCTAGTTTCTCCTTAAAACAAACACAGTTTGGCTCAACACCACTATAAAGTCAGCTTAGGTAACAAAATAAACTATCATTAACATTACTGTATCCGATGTGTCTGTGGACTTTCTCAATCATCCATGTCATTGTAGTCTAAGGAGCTTGGAAAGAAAAGCGTCTGGACTTCTTTAAGTTTTTTGAAGATGTTTCACCTCTTATCCGAGAAGCTTCTTCAGTTCTAAGAGTAATTGGTGGAGCATCCCAGATTTAAGCCCTATTGGAAGTGTCCCTGAGAGGGTTGTGGACAACGTATTGATCCTCTGCCTAAACAAGCTAAGGTGTGAAAACTGGTGTGGGTCACAATCAACTAAGGGCTTGGGTGAACCCACTGTGAGACCCTGCACCACCCTATCATGCAATTTACTGGAATCAAATGACCCAAGATGTGAGTGGGCGTTAAGGCATCTGGGAAGGGATCTCAAAACTGGATTATAGATGGCAGACAGTTGGTGTCTTAATCCACCACCTCTGTTCAAAGAGGGTTGTTCACAGTGGACATACATGGCTTCTTTCACTCCTCTTTCAAACCATCTGTCATCTCTGTCCAAAATTTGAACATTGGTGTCCTCGAAAGAGTGACCTTTGTCCTTTAGATGCAGATGAACAGCCGAGTCTTGTCCCGTCGAGGTGGCTCTTCAATGTTGTGCCATGTGTTTATGAAGTGGCTGTTTGGTCTCTCCAACATAGAGGTCTCAGCATTTCTTGCTACCCTGTACAGCATATACTACATTGTTAAGTTTGTGTTTAAGAGTCTTGTCTTTAAGATGAACCAGTTTGTGTCTGAGTGTGTGGCTGGGTCTGAAGTACACTGGGATGTCATGCAACCGTGGAAAAGACTGACTTTCTCTGATAAACCCACAACCCTCTTAGGGACAGTGTTGGGGAGTAACGGAATACCACCCAATGTACCAGCATTACGTATTTAAAATACAAAATATTCGTAACTGTATTCCATTACAGTTACCATTTTAAATAGACAATATTCAGATATACAGCCACTTTGTTGAAATAAATGGAATACACCGCGGTCATTTCCTGTTTAAACACAGTTGGGCGTAGGTTTATCAGTTGGCTGAGCAGGCAATCATATGGCGCATAGCTGAAAGCAGCCAGCCTGGATTCGAGTCCGACCCGTTGCCCTTTTTTTTTTTTTTTTTAACTCAATCTCCCTCTGGGGTTTAGGCACCATTTACAACCTGTCTACATTTTTCAGATTGTTCTGTTTGTGGACATACTGGCAGAAATTATTGATCAAAATCGCAATATCTCTGTAAGGTAAATCAATCTTTGAATGGCATACGGTCGTTATTTGTATCTCTACATAAATAAGTGAGATAAAACTTATTTTTAGAAGTTTATTCTTCAAACGTCCTGCTTGAGCCTTCAGACATTTTTTCGAAAAAATTATCCACCATCGCCGCGCTATGGGAAAGGGTGGAAAGGGTGGGTCACGAAAGAGACATGTCCTTCAAATCCGGGGAAAAAGGAGGACGTAATCGGCCTTCAAATGCGGCCTTCGAAGCCTGCAGCCCCCAAATTGGGACACAACTATTGTGGCCCCAGAAACACTTATCACTTTTTCATTTGGCTTTTGCTGCATTTTTCTATTTCTGTTTTCCTTTTCTCTATTTTAGTTTTGATTTTTCTATTTAGTTTTCTTTTATTCTATTTCCATTGTTTCCAGTCTTTTTCTATTTGCTGGTGTTTTTGTAAGTCGCAGTCTGTTTGGCCTCTGAGGGTCACCGTAAAAAAAAGAGGTTAATCACTACTATGTAAGAGCCAAGATGAAACTTTTTTTCAGGAAGGTGTTGTGCCAAATAGAGACTTCCAGTATCTGCCAAAAAATGATTGTCTGTATTTAAACAGTTGTAAATGACTTGTTGGTCTATAATCTATGAAACCTAAGTCAAACGCATATTTTGTGAATAATATCAAGCCATTTTGAGCCATTACAATTCATTGAAAGGAGCCAGGTGACATGGGCACCTCCTGGGTAAGGTGTTCCAAATTGGGCATGGCCTACCAGGAGGCCCCGGTGAACAGGTTTCCCGGACAAGCTGTAGGAGATGTTGAGAGGGAGGTTGGGTTTCTCTGATTAGGCTGCTGCCCGTGCAACCCAACTTCAGATAAGTAGAAAAAAAATGCTTTATGATTTTGTTATTTTAGATTTATTAGACTATAGAATTAGTCACCAAGAACATCCCTAATATTGAATAGAGTTTTCGTTTAAAAAAAAACTAAAATGGGAGGAAATGAACACACGTCGTACACATTTCCTACAGTCATTGGTGTGACCCTTTTTGGTACAGCTGACCTTACTTTGCAGTTAAACCTGTGTGTTATGTCTGCTCCTGCCTTGTGTAGAAGCGGGTGGTTCTTCTTCTTCTTTGGGTTTGGCAGGATAGATGCAACAATGGCATGTTGCTGCCATCTACTGTTTACTACTTCACAAGTTTTCTTCTGAATAAGCTGTTTACACACACTTACTCAGGTCTCCATATTCTCTCATACAGGTTAGCACTGTATAAGTAATGTAACAGCTTTCCTTTTAAAAATATTGAAAGCAGTTTCTCTGGTTGATCCAAGTCTCTGAACAGCTTTTCCATGTGATGAACATGCTCTTTGCATTACATTAAGATGTCTATAGGGTCAGGTCTGGTTCTGTTCCTTAAATGCTAATAAACCTGCAACTGAATCACTGTATATAAATAAGAAGTCCCAATCATTAGCCCACATTCTCCAAAGATTTCTGAATATGAGAGAAAATATACGGAAGGAATCATCACTGGCAGAAGTAACATTTATTCTTGATCTTAACGGGTCTCTGTTCATAGCTGCAGCATAAACCTGTCTAACTCCATTCGCATTTTCCACCTGTTTCACAGCCTATATCGATGATGCCAGTGGTGTCTTCTGATGATAGTAAACCAGCACACCACAAGAGGAGTGGTGTGCAGGTTTTCACCTTCACACCACTCCTCTTGTCCTCCTACACAATTTATCAAATCCAATACCTGTCCAGTCCACTTGTTATAGTTAAACCGAAGAAACACTCCAACATTCCAACTACGTCGAAACTGCGCCACACAGTCCTGACCAGGAACCAGGAAGGTGGTTTTTGGTGATCTACCTTTTTAACTTGCTGTTTGGTGACCAACTTAATCATTTTGTTATGTTTCCTCTCTTTTATAAGTGTTAGCAGCTTTCCAGTCTCTTTTACTTTAATTATCCAGAGTTGGGACCAGGAAGCAGAGTTGCAGTCCTACACACCTGTCTTCAGCTTCTCTTCTCCTGTATAAAATCACTATTTTGTCATGTGACGACTGAAATAGGTAACAATCACATAATAATCTTTACCTCTCTTTCCCCCTGTCTTTTAAGTTCTTTGAGTTGTTGGGTTTTTTTGTTTGTTTGTTTGGGGACTTTTGTGGTTCTCGTCTGCCTCGTTTGTCAGTTGTTTGCTTCCTGTGCTGGGTCATACAAACATGTTTTAAATTTTTCAGGTTTTGTAAAAAATCATACACAAAAAGTTATACTGTGTCTTATTCATAGAGCTACCATTACTTGTTGGTGAAAAACTACAAAATCTTTTAAATGCAGAGAATGTACATTTCTTGTGCTTGACAAGTTGGTTGATATTCTGAATAGCAATTTATGCTGCATGAGTGTGCATTTTAAAAAGTGAACATTTGGATGTCATATTTTATTTTGTGAGATGACTCTTTTAGTACTGTCCAAAAGGGTTGGGTCACCAGTCATTTTCTCAATACTTTTAGCAGGAAAAATGGAAAATGGCTAAAGTGATTTACTGAAACATGCACGTGTATATGTAAATACATTATATAAGGCAAAAACAGAGATTGTGCAATTCTAATGAGCTTGGAGGTCAGCATTAACATCTTTATTTTTCAACATAACCCAAACTCTATCAGGCAAAATGTATTGTAATTTATTTAAGCAGTCTGTTAGTAAAACTTTTTTTTAATCTTGAGGTGTAATTTAGCTGGCTGAAATTTGGAATTACAGAACTGAACTAGTGAAACTGACTCTTACTTCGCTGAATGATTTGCATTTTAGGAAGAAAAGCATCTCCTTTAAAGTCTCACCTGTCTGCTGGCATGATTTTTGATATTCTTTGTTTGATTGGCTGTTTTGTTCACTCCGCCTATATTTTGTATCTATGACAGTTAAGAGATGTTCTTCCAGTTTATAATCTTATACCACTGGAAACTGTTTGTGAGCATCTTTGCTGGAGCTGTAGGGTTCTTGGTCTACAACCGTGTAAAGTGACATAAATAAATGAATGAATGCCATGAATCAAGGTTGTCCAGCATAAAACTGTATTACAAAGATATGCCTCAATTTAATTATACTTATCACACAAGGTGCAGATCCTTCTGTTTGTAAAGTTGTGCTACTTCTACCGTGACCTTTGCCTTAGTAGTAGTAGGAATACTACTATATAGTATTCCTTTATATAGTAGCATTATATAAACATGGTGCTTTGTCCCATCTGAACTATATTTTTATAGTAGAGGTGATCAGGATGATATGAAATCTACGCATGAAACTGCATGAGCTTAACAGAAGAGACGTTTACCTTTGCTGCATTCTCAGTTGACGCAAGACTCCAAGCGGCTTAAACTTTAGAGTATCGCGAGATTTGATCAGCTGTTATCTCTGCGTGTTTCTCTCTCTCTTTTTTTTTTTTAAGACTGGTGCTGGTCTGTCAAACACGTGGGGAGGCGAGTGTGACTTTCCACTAGCGTACGTTTCAAAAAGCTCACGTTGTTAGTGTTGCTCTCATCGTTGCGGTACGGAGGACTCAAAAACATTGTAAGTAAAATAATTAGTCCGGGAAGGAAATGGCACACTGAAAAAAGAGACTGTTAGCTTTTACGTTTCTATTTAATGCATACATGGTAGCTTGGTTCAGTTTCATTCACATTTATGTGAGTATATTTTGGGGGAAAAAAACATTCACTGGTATTTACAGTGTTCCCTGTGGGCCGTCAAATGTTTATTGTGTCACCATGTGATCCCATGTCATTGAAAAACTAGCCTACAAAGCAACTCCTCCTAACTTGCCATTCAGAACAGCACATGTAGCTTCTGTTGTAGAAGTTAAATTTCCGCACTTGCTTCTTTTTGTTGAGCTGTGAACGCGACAACGTGGGAGCATTGTTATTTGGATAATAATAAATGCATTTTGGCCCACAGTTGGCAGTCATTGTCGCCAGGCCGGCTAGCAGGCTAGCATGAAGGTCTAAGGCCCATGCGGGGCAGTGGCAGTCTTTGGCTTCAAATGTCCTTTTAACCCTGCATCGATTAGAGATACCCCCTCGTTGGTGCAGTTGGGTATAGTTAGCGACTACGTATCACACAGCTTTATGTTGTGGCCCAGTACGTCTGTAAGTCGGGGATATGAAACTCTGAAGTGGCTTTAATAATGTAGCCACCTACGAACATAGTCTAAAAATAATACAGTGGAGGGAACGTGCCGTTAGCTTATGTTTTTTCATGTTTAACTAGCGTCAATTTTCATAAACATTAAAGCCACTGTGGTTGCTAGGTAGCTAACTTCATGCTTGGTATCCTGCACTGCGGCCTCCTTAAACAGCCGTGCTGTATTTCGTGTTTGCATTAGGTCACAGCCATCTCTGCTACAGGGTTTCATCCTAGACGGTGCCAAACTCCCTATATGCATTTGTCATATCCCATGTCATTTCCCATCTTAGTGGCTGCAGGTTGTTCAGTTTAGTACGGGGCACAACTTCGCTGTTGGTTATGTTGTGGAATCATTAAAAAGGACATGGCAGCGTATAATAAGTTAAAGTTCTTATAAAGTGCTGCCTGCTTATACGGGTCTATGTATATATTTTTGCGTTGCTATCGAAGGTTGGTTAGATTTTAGTTGGCTAATGGAAAGAACTGTGAAGGATAACCTTACGAAGACAAAATCAATCGTTTGATTCACAAATTAAAGTGTTATTTTGGTAGGCACAACGATTTCATTTTTCCTTACCACACAGTCAAGTAATGTTAATCTCCGAGAATTTTATATGAAGGTTCACGTTGTGGCCTTTGTACTTTCTAGCTAGCTAATTGTGTTAGCCAGTGTGTGGCGTTAGCGTGAATGACCACACGCCACGGGGTTATTTTTTTTTATTTGTAAGTGGGACAGATGGGAACTACACAATGTCCTGCAGTTGTAGCATTAAGACATAGCTAGCTGAAAGCTTTTAGCATTTATTGAGTCCTCGCTGAAAGACAGCTGGGGTGTTGAGGAGCACCATCTGTACATCACTGGGGTTTGTCACATGTAAACTGGACCGGTATGTGGATGTAGCAACTATCAACGCCACCTAAGTTTGAAGTTGTTAGTAGGAGCATAGCTCCTGTAAGCTCCTGACTTTTGGATGCACGGCATGCAAGAGACTGTCAACCGAATTACCCCATCTGTCGGTAATTCGGTTTGTAACTCACGTTTGTTTACATAAAGTAATTTGGTTTTCATTTATCTAAAAAAAAGTGTCACGTTCATTGTTGATTTTTCTTAGTGATGAGGGTGAGACCCAAGGTTAATTTAACATGTATGATGGTGATTAAAGTGATGTGGGAAACATGTATGACATGTAGAATAAAGTTTAAAAGCAAACAGGTGGAAATTGTGTGACATTATGTCACACACTAAAACTTGTTGGCATGAAGGGAATTTGAGGCTGCATAATAATTTTACACTAGTCATTTTGTGCTGGCATGATGTGAAGTTTATAACATGTAAAATAATTATTCTTGTGTGAACAGCCAAGGTCACAGTAAGGGATGATCTTACAGTTTGTAGACAGTCTTGACTACAAGGCCAGGAAAGAAACCAATGTCTGACCTGTAAGAGTAGCTTTTCATTTGACAGCTTGTTGCTTCCATTGTGACCTTTATATAGTGATTGGATTTACAAACTAACACACATGAAACCTGGAATCTTCATGTGTAGCATCTTTGCTGGTCCTTGCTGAACAGATCTTGAATGTCACTCCTGGGATCTGCTGGAACCACTCGCCCAGGTTGGGGGGTCACTGCTGTAAGTGCTCTGATTGCCACTGGGACCACTGTTGCCTTAACCCTTCACTTATTCTCTAGCTCCCCTCTCAGCCCTTGGCATTTCTCAAGCTTTACTTGTTTCTTTTTCCTGATTTTGCTTTCATTTGGTTAAGCTACATGTATTACTAAAGCTTTATTTCTCTGCTTGTCCACTAGTAATATGTCTGGTTAGCCATCGCCAGTTGTCTGTATCTAGAATTCCTACATTTTAGCTTAGTCATTTTCAACCACCCTAAGGGGTATATTCCATTTTTTTTATTTTTTAAAGATTGACCCCAAACATGCATTATATCCAGGGGTTGAAATTGGCACCTGCCACTGGCCAAATGCAGGCAAATTTATGAAGTGCCATGTAAATTTGAACAATGCAGAAGCAACCATGGTGGGTTTAAATTTGAACAGACAAAACTATGTTCAAATTACACTCCTGACCTGTCTGGGGCAGCAATTCACCTGGGTTGCTGCTAGTTTGCTCTAAATTCCATTATGCGATCCGAGCAGGTTCTAAAATGTGATGTCAGACTGGCTGGTCAGTAGTGTTATGAGAGTGTCTCGTTGACGAAAATTAAAACTGCCATTTTTGAAACCCGGCAACAGCGGAAATGACTAGAAAAAACAATGCCGTGGTCCCCAAGTCTGATGAATAGCCACAGACCTAGCAGCAAGTATATTCTTGCCTCGATGTCCACATTTTTGGTATCAGTCGTGTTGCATATTTTTAACTTCGTGGGACGCTTGGATGCGTTGCTATGATGACAACCACGTAGCTTGGGTAGTACTGGATTGTACCAGTTAAGTGATGTATGAAACCCGCTTCTGCCTCCAAACAACTGTTTTCCTGTCGATTGCGTTTATCTGTTCCATTTGTACTTGCACTAAAATCAGCTGACTAAAGTTTACCTGTCAGAGAAGGAAAACGTTGGCCTCCATTTCTACCTTTTCAAGTTTCTACAGTAGAATCACCGTGATGATCGCTTCAAAGTCTTTGTGCTGGTTTTTAACTTTGCTTTGGCTTCATTTTCATACCCAAATGCTAAGAGAAAGGTCATGTATTTGTGCTAGCCTTGGTTATACTATTAGCTGGTTATGTGACAGTGCGTTTAAGAACATTCTACGGAGTAACATGAAAGTAATGTAAAGAGCTAATAATGTATTACTTTTCCTGAGGGACCAGATCAATGTTATTAACAAATTGAGTGGCAGGTCTGTGATGGAATACAAGCACATAGCCAAATCTTGTAAATGTGATAACGACATAGGATTTTGAAATTCATATTATAGGTGAATCTGCTAGGAGGCTGAGTGGTACCACTGGGTGCTGCATTCATCTACATTCATCTGTCATTCATCTACAGCACAGACCAAAGGTACCATTTAAAAATAGAACAAAATACAATGTTGTTGCAAATATGACAAGACCTCTGTCCATTTGTCACATGGGGACTGAAGCCAATCCTAGCTACAGTGGAGCCAGAGGCAAGGTATAACCGAGATGGGTAGTTTGTCACAAAAGAGAAATACTGCCAGAAAATGAGTACTCTTATAAATCTAGGAGTTTAATATATTTTTGTAGCTCAACACTAGTCATTGTTTCTAATGTGGTTGTTTCTAATGTGACAATTCCGCACATTTTAGCTCTGAATAGGGAATCTGATCTGTTCTTGTAGAGAACAGTTTCTCAGTGGTTCGGTTCTTTGGAATTGTTAGTCAGCTTGCCGCTAATCGGTTCCACTTGCACACTATACTCCACAGATTTCAGTTTATGCCACAGGAGGAAAATAATGATGTAGTCTACAAGGAGCAGAAAAATAAACTCACCTGCAAGGCGTATGATACCACTGCAGGTGCGTCCAAATGCCCTTTGCATCCACTGCTTAGTCACATAATGCAACGATGGACTCAATAGTTTACTGTAACAGCTGTGCAGGATCACAGCAGAACAGCTGCAGTTATCCAGAACTTTTTAAAACTATACCTCCTAAAGTTTATGCCGTCATTCTTATGGGCTTGTTTGGGTTTTTTTGTTTGTTTGTTTGTTTGTTTTGTTTTTTAACCTACCCATGACATCCTTCATGTGCAACTCTCTTTAGACCTCAGCCATTTATTCATAGCTATAAAGTTTGGCTGTAGTGCCAATAAAGCTACCATAATAAACATGCCTCCCCTGACAAAGACCGTGTACCCTTTTCTTCTATTGGAACATCCAAGAGATTATATAGATGAATATAAGATGAACATCAAACAGGAATGTATTTGGTAAATTAAACCAAATTTAAAGGTTGACATCAAATTTGCCACTTGTATTCAAACGGCTCTCTAAATGTCAGTAATTCTAGAACTTAATTTCTGACTAGGATTCCTTTCTAAATCAGCCTGTAGTCAATGGTTTTCACACATGTGTTAGAAGTTGCATTTAGCTTGAAATGTTCCTAATACAAATGTTTGTATGCTGTTGTGGCTTTCAGGTGTAGCTGCTAGTGTTTTGAGGAAATGCCACTGAGGTTTCGCTCTGTTGTACCCTATACACTGCCCGGAGTACTCGCACTGATTGGATGGTGGTGGTACATCTCACGAAAGAGAGAGCGGCTCATCAGCCATGACAGAACTGAGGGAACTCCAACCACTATGGACCTTAGAACATCTTCAGCAGATGGTAGCAATGGTTTGGTGGAGAAAGACACTGTATCCCCCACAAATGACACAGACAGCCCCATTCACAGACCTCAAAAGGCCAGTAACCAGAGAACACAACATGAAAATATTTCACAGATCCATTTCCAGCACACTGAAGCATCACCGTCACTGGCAAAATGTTCTGAAGAATTTTCATGTAATTCTGGGAGAATGAAACAAGGAGTCCATAGGCCTCCACAGTCAGCACTACCATCACTTGATAAAGATGACAACTTACAGGTATCAGACCATAAAGACCCAGAGAGGAGCTTGTCACTTGCCTTGGGAACGGAGCTCAACCTAGTGAAAGATTCAGTATCTGAGCTAGAAAAAGCCACACTGGAAAAAATCACATATTCCTATCAGTCTACCAAAGTCACAAGCTCCTTTCCCACATCATCGCTGCTTTCTGGTGCACAGAGACCAGACCCGGAGGGGGAAGTTGCAAATAACCACAGCACTAATAATACACAAGATGAAATGGTTGGATGCATTCTCATCCCAGCCAATGTAGAGAGGGTAGACCCATCAGAAGCGGACTCTCTGGATACACCTCCGCCAGTGCAGGACTTTCACCAACACATTCTGTCCAGCACACCAACTGCTCCCATCCTGGCCTCTGCATCCCTAAGTATTGTCCAAAACACAACAGCAGTAACACCTGAGGACATCTGGGTACACGGTAGCCCTGGAGAGGAGCATGACTTTGAGAATCTTGCTGCTCGACTTATAACTAAGGTCATCTCAGCTGCCACCCAGGAAGTCCTTAGTGTCACAAGTTGCCAGGTTGTGGACAAAAGCCTGCCAAACTGCAGTAGTGGTGGACTATACCCTGAGCTCGAGCCAATCATAGCAACACCGAAGCACCATCTCTTGACAAGCCCTTGTCAGGTAGGCTGTGATTGTAGTGAGGAAACAGAAAAAGAAGGGCATGCAGTGCCTAATGGATGCTCCTCATCTCCAGTATGGAAGTCTGTTGATGTCAGTCACATAATTCATCAGAAAAATGATGTTCACAGCAGCCACTGGTCAACACAGCTGCCCCAAGAAGCACAAACCTTACCTGTTATGAACATGAAACTAAAAGGTGATGAGGCTGCTCCACTGGCCGAGGACTCAGCCTGCAGCACCTGTCACTCTGAGGATGGTATTAGCAGTGAAGATCTTCAAAGCAGCATGTTTGACAACCAAAGTGATGTGATCCAGCTTACAGACCTCTCAGCAAGAGAAGCGACGCAGGCCCAGGTGCAGGCTGAGACTTTGACAAAGAGTTTAGTTTTGTCTGTAACTGAAGAAGACTCTCTGGATGCAGCATGTGAGATAAAGGGACTAAATACAGTAGGTGTAAGGAATGGAGCACACGGGACATGCGAATTAGAGACTGATCAATCTGGAGGTGAGACTCTCTGTCATTGAGTTTTGTGTGTTTGTGAGGATAGCTAATTGTATTTTTTGTTTGTTTTTTTGTTGTTGTTTTTTAAGGATGATACCAGTGAGTTTCAAAATTCAGTGTAGCAGACCCCAAGAATGTGATGCATGTTAACAATCGCATAACCAGGATAGTGATGTGGTCAAAGCTGATGATGCTTGTAATCTGAAAATTCATTTACTGTGAATGGCAGCATTGGTCCTGAGATTGATTGTTCCCATTGCCAGGTTCTGATGTAAACAGTATGGACTCTGTGGATAGCGGATGCACTATGGGTGCTATAGAGAGTAAGGGCAACCATGCTACCTCCTCAAGCACTGAGCTGATCATCTGGGAGATTGAGGTACCAAAGGTGAGTAAAGACAATTGATGTGAAATATAAAACCGTATCATTTGTCCAGGATTTCAAAACTGCACCTCATACTGTTCAATTAAAATGTTCGTATCAATATTGTATGCAGGAATGCTTGCATGATTCTACAACTAGACAAATTTACATTTGATAATTCTAATGCGTTCATAAGAAAACAACCTAAATATGGCCCTAATTAGTGGCTGCACATGTGAGGTGGATGGCTTTTTATTGCATATAGAATAAAATCCTGTATGAATGAGTGGCCTGTAAGACAAGTGCCATGTAAATGCCTGTCCATATTGGTGATTCCTCTCATCAGCATCAAGAATATTTAAAAAAAATAAAACAAAACAAAACAAAAAAACACACACAAACAATAAAATAAATATATATGTATGTGTGTATATATGTTCTTGGAGCAACTGTAACCCACACTTAACTTTCTTACGGATTAATAAGGTACTCTGATTCTGATCCTGATCCTCTGACTAACATTAGCACACAAATTGTGGGCTTCATGACATGGGTTTTCAAGGCTGAGTGGTTGTTTATAGAGTATTTGTAATATTTTGTCATAACTTGGTAGACAGCATGCTAGTGGGTTTGATTAAATGTTCATTTAAACTGTTTTTAAGGAACTGTCCTGTTTACTTAGTATTGTCTCTTCTGCCTGTCCTGTTGTACCAGCATCTTGTAGGGAGGCTTATTGGAAAGCAAGGTAGATATGTGAGTTTCCTAAAGCAGAACTCTGGAGCAAAGATCTACATTTCTACCTTGCCTTATACACAGGAGTTCCAGATTTGTCACATAGAAGGTGAGTACTGAGGAACTTGTCCCCACATCTTTCCATCGTCTTTAGAGATTTGTGAAGGAATGTGATTCCTTTAGGTTTTTGACCATAAGAGAAAAGCACAAGCATTTTAAAGTCCTGTTTCTTACTTGTTCATTTGGACTAGTGGTAAAATTTGACCTTGTTTGATTTTTCTCCAGGGACACAGCAGCAGGTTGACAAAGCCCTGTCGTTGATTGGGAAGAAATTTAAAGACCTGGACCTGAACAACCTATATGCTGCACCACCACCTCCACTTACATTACCATCTCTTCCCATGACTTCGTGGGTGAGGATAAATATATGTGTTAATGATACTTTCTTACCCCTCAGCTGTAAGGCGGATGCGATATTGTCATCCCATCGAGCAGTTTGTGAATGTGATTTTTACTATGATTATTGTAAGTTAAAGAAATACTTAAATTATTCATGCATAAAATAATGTCCTTTGGTATTATCCATTTAAAGAAAAAGAATACATTTGCACAACATTGAAACAGCTCAGTCTTCAGACTAGAGAAAATAAATTGAATGCATCAGTTCATAAACATTAGTTAGCAGTGACATGTGCCATCTTTTCCATTATTTGCTTTAATAGTTCTGTGGCTGCTTTCATTTTTCCTAAGAAAAAATATTTTCAAATGTAGTACTCGGTGTTCCATTAACATTACCTCACCTGTTTATAGTGCTAATTTATACCCTGTCTGTCCCTTCATTATACATTTGTTGGAGTAATTGTACAGTTCTACCATAATGTTAATTTGTCATGTAAGACAACCACAGTGAATGGACTTTTTTAGTAATTTTTTATATATTTTTTTTATTGATCACTATTAAAGATTCAGCATTATTGGTAAATTGTCTTTAAAATATTGAAAGCATATTAGATGGAGAAATGGCATAGAAGCAAACCTCGGCATGGAGGTCTACACCAAGTGACTTGACGAAATACTGTTTTATTATTTTAACTTGGGTATAAAGCAGTTATTAACATTAAGAATATTTTGATATAATATTTTGATGTATTACAAGGACTACAAACATACTTTTTCAGCATTTTTCTTTATGTTAAATTGGTAAAGCTAAAGTATTTTAAGTGCTTTGAGTGAATTATTTAGGTATGCAGGTATTTAGGTATTATAAAATATAATTGAGACTGGATTAATTTAAGGTTTGAGTGAGTTGAATGTGTAGGTTTATGCACGACCAACATTTGTTTGATATTTGTCTTGTCAGCTTCTCCTTCCAAGTGGAGTCACAGTTGAAGTGATAGTGGTGAACATTGTGTCAGCCGGTCACGTCTTTGTTCAGCAACACACCCACCCCACATACCATGCCCTGCGAAGCCTTGACCAGCAGATGTTCCTTTGCTACTCACAGCCAGGCACCCCTGCCTTGCCCTCACCTGCTGAAAGTAAGCTTAGTTGTACTGTGGATGCTGCTAAATGTGTCCAGTTTCACATTTTAGTAAACTTACACCACTATATGATGTTTTAATGAAACTTTGACATTTGATTTGAATTAAAGCAAATTTAAAATAATCTTCACTGCATCAGTAAGGTTGTAGTCCACTTAGCTCAGCTTTGTATTTTCTGGTTTGGCACCCCCCCCCCTTTTTTTTTTTTTTTTTTTTTTTTTTTTTTTTTTTTTTTTTTATTTTTTTTTTTTTTTTTTTTTTTTTTTTTTATTTATTTTTTTATTTATTATATTTTTTGTTTTTTTTGTGTGGGGTTGTTTGGTGTTGT
>VURO01024518.1:13184-25361 GCA_015108175.1 Pelvicachromis taeniatus | reverse complement strand
TTAACAACAAGCTCATTTGTTAAAGGTCATTCAGCTACTTTTAGCTTTTATTCATTTCTTCATTTCTTTTTTTTCCCTTTTTTCCAGTTGGTGTGATCTGTGCAGCTCCTGCAGTTGAAGGAGCCTGGTGGAGAGCTCAAGTCATCACCTTCTACAAAGAATCGAATGAAGTGGAGATCAGATACGTTGACTATGGAGGCTATGACAGAGTTAAGATTGAATCACTACGGCAAATAAGGTTATTATAAGAGTTCTCACTGTATTAAAACTTGTATTCTAAGATGGTGCCATTTACAGTGAAACACTTTCAAACAAATGTTAGATCAACTTGATCTTATATAGCGCTTGTTTACTACTTTGCTTTATAAAACATGCCTCAGTCACACAAGCACTTTTTTTCCTTGCTTAAGTGCTTTCTATCTAACATTCATATTCCTCGAGAGCAACTTGGGGCTACTATCTTGCCCATAGATATTAGGCATGCAGACTGGAGCAGCCAGGGGGCCTCCCACCCCCCAAACAAAGCATTTGCTGATCACACAGTTGAGTTGCTGTGTGATTCTGGTATTTGTAATAACTTTGATTCAGAATTAAGTAGTGAAGTGTTAATGCCAAAGTCAGCGAGAAACTAACAGGTGTCCTGCAAGGTAAAATGACTGCAGACAATTGTTGCAGAAAGTTATCCCAACATGCAGACTAGAGAAACTGGGGATCAAAATGCCAACCATCTGATTAGTAGATGACCCACTCTCCCAGATCAACATTTTTTTTATTGTGAGGCATACCCTCAGTTCTTGAACTTTCTAATGCCCTAACCTGAAATTATGGAATTTCTGGAAGGTAAGGTTAGCCCATTTGGTATTAGTTGTATTTATATATCGACATTTATAATGGCAATTTTTATTTTATTTTATTTTTGTTTAAGTCCACAAAAGATTATGGGTGCCGATGTTGCAGAGTTTGTCCACCGGAGGGTATTCTACATCTTTTGGCAACATGTACTAAGGCCTGATTTAAACTACTGCAGTAAAACTTTGTAGAGCCTATGATGGAATCTACATTATCTGAATCTGATTACTCAGTGCTGCATTACGTGCTAATTAACTTGTGGTTATGTCCCAGTGTTTATGTGTACCAGCTTATGTGTGTCCTTATATTGATGCTATGATTACTATTGCCTATTGAGATCAGATTTTCTTGTAAAACAAAGGGGGGCCTGGCAAAAAAAGTTTGGGAACCACTGTGTCAGCAAGACCCATAGATACTTGAATTCCTCCACCAGGTAATAGTAACATCAATCACGCAGTATGTGGCACTTTTCCGGCTGTGAACCTTGGTTTGGGATTTGGAGGTGAAATTTCTCATTCTGCTGCTTCACACTTAGCCACAAACTCCTTCAGTGCAAGCTGGAAGTCACTACTTAATGAAGCCAACAGAACCACATCATGTGCAAAATGCAAAGATAAAATCCTCAGGCCTTGAGAGCCTTTTGCCATCGATACCCTGAGGGATGCGGTCAAATCCCATCTCCAGGTCAACAAAACACATGTAGACTGGGTGGGCAAACACCTATGCACCCTTGAATGTCGTCGAGAGGATGCAGAGCTGGTTCAGTGTTCCATGACCAGGACAAAAACCACATTGTTCCTCCTGAATGAGCTTCGACTAATGGCCCTTTTCCACTAGTACCTACTTGGGCTGGCTCAGCACAGCCTGACAAGGTTTTTAGGGCTTTTCATTAGGTCGTTTTTATTTTTATTTTTTGTTTTTATTTAAAGTACCTATTCAGCCAGGGTTTAAAGTGATTTGACTTGATCCGAAAATGTGACGTAGACAGATTGCATACCACCAACTGTCACTCAATAAGTAATGTGAGCTTCAAATTCACAAAAATCAAAGGCGCAATTTCTTGAAACCCAGCAATGAGGGGAAATGGCTACGTACTATATATATCATATACCATATATACATGCCATAAACCATTACCTTGAAGCCCTCCTTTGTTTTGGCATACATGCCGCATACAAATGACGTCACTGGATTTTGGCCGCGTTGGTGTTAAGACCCTCACGCACATTAGGTGGTAATCGATTGTAATGGAAAATGGCCGAAACTGACTCGAGCAGAGTAGGTTTTTTGGACTTAGTCTGGCTGGGCTCCGTAGACTAAAATCTAACCACCAGACGCTCGCCCTCGATCCTCTACCCTGGGCCTGGTTCCACCTTAGGAACCCTAAGGCAGGGTACACTGGACCTTGATTTGTGTTGCATATGGGTTATCTGAATCACTCTTTGTCTGACCCTCCTCTCAGGACTAATTTGCCATGGGAGACCGTACCAGGGGGCAAATTGCCCCTGACAACATAGCTTCTGGGATCACTGGAACACAAACCTCTACACAACGATAAAGTGGTGGTTCATGCAGCGGCTTATGGATTCAATGATTTGTTATTTTGAATATTTAGGGGTGGCTAGTAGGCCACCTGGTCAAGGTTGGTAGTTTGATGTAGTTTGCATGCCAACTATCCTTGGGCACGATACTAACCCCAAGTTAGAATATGAAAGTGTGTGTTGGATAGGAAGCACTAAGAGCATAGGGGAAAAAAATGCTTGTGTGACTGGGTGAATGAGGCAAGTTGTGTTAAAGTGCTTTGAGTGCTCAGTTGAAAAGCGAAATACAAGAACGATTTCATTAGTAGAATTTAAAAACTGAAAGTAACCAGAAATGCATGATAGTCTTCAGTGGTATGGGGCAGATCAGTCAGCAGCATTGAGGCAATCTGTAGTTAGTTGAGAAATTCACATCAGGTTACCCTTGTGGTGTAGGATTTCAAAGGGGGGTTGTGGTTATAACGTAGCTAAAGCATAGATTTCTTCCTGAAGCATAAATGCCCAGTAACACAACTGATATGACCAAAGTTGAGCAGAGCACAATTGAATAATGCGACTGGAAATCTCCAAATATTTGTCTACATTTGTCTTTCAAATCAGTCAGTCTTTAGTTAGACTGTTTGCTATGGTTGGTTATACAATGAGTTCCTACAAATGTCTCTAGCTGTTTGAGAAAAGGTCTGTTAGTGGAAAAATTCTTATTTTAGGTAAATTCAGGAAGATTATTAAATTATTTTTTTTGTGTCGTGGTTGACAAAATAATTAAACTTGTAAAATTATTCTTAGTATAACTCCAGCTACACTGCCTCTCTAACGTCCCTTTTATCATTTAGTACAGTCGAATAAAACTAGATTTATTAAACTGCAAAGTGTATATACAACTGTCCAAGTCTGTAACTTGTAATGAATTTCTCATTCTTATTTTTCAGGTCTGACTTTGTGACACTACCATTTCAAGGTGCTGAAGTGTTACTCGACAACATTGCACCACTACCAGGTACAGTTTGGAAAGGTTTTTCAAAGTATGGTGCGATAATGGTGTACCTACCTAATTTCAGTGTCAATTTGTTCAAATCTTATTTCAAAATTGGCCTTAAAACAAAGTATAAACTTTGTCTTATGAAACCTGCAGATGTTATGTTGCTGGAGGGATACCTGCAATGTTGTTCTGAAATGTGTTTAAATTGTCTGCGATCAGGAGAGGATCGTTTTTCAGCTGAGGCCACATCAGAGCTGGAGGAGATGACCAGAGGAGTGCCGTTGCTTGCGCAGGTGAGGCCACCATTCTCAGTGACTTTCTGCAATGTAGAAAAGTCAGGCATTCCTAAGTTGTGTTTGTTTTTGTGTTGGTGGTGTTTTGTTTTTTTTTTGTTTTTTTTGGCTGAAGGTCTCCAGCTATGATAACAACACAGGCCTCCCGCTGGTCCACCTGTGGAACATGGTTGGAGATGAGGTATGACATAACAGTCTGGGATCCTTGCAACTGTTTTCATGTTAATTCATTATTGTAATCCTATTGCTTTAAGACATAAGTCACTGATCATTTTTATTGTTTCTTCCCCACTTTCCCCAGCATAGTCTGGGATAGTCAAATGTGCGCTGCTGTCATGCCACATGAAATTGGATTGTAGCAGGATTTTTTTTTTTGAAAACTACATTTAAAGTTAAATGAAGTTTAAAGTTGTTTTTAAAAATAAAAAATTGGTGACAGTGGTGCCTATTTAATTAATGCCCAAGTCCTCAGGCAGCAAGCACAATTATCTTTTTTGTTTGTTTGTTTTGTGTTTGTGTTTATATATTTGATTTTTGAGTTGTTCCTAGCTAGAGAAACCTCGGAGAGTAAAGGCTGGGATCTCTTTAAAATGACTGGTCTCTAATACATATATATTTTATATAAATCACCTCATAATCCAAACTTGAATGAGGATACAAAGGGCAGAACACATAAATACGGTCATTTGACACTGCGTAATTGTAAGGTAGACTAAGTTAATAGGATTTTTTTTTAAGCTCTGCTTTACATACTTTACCCCTTTTGGTTTCTAGCTGTCTGTGAAACTCGGGTCTTCTTACACAGATGTTTCACTTTCAGACTTTCCCACACTCGGAAAACTGAACAGTTATGAATTGGCATATCTAAAATAAAAAGTTCCTGATTTGCTAAATTATTTTGTGTTGTGGAAAAGTAGGAAATAACTGAATCGGGTGTAAAACCAGGCAGTGATGTCTTTAGAAAATCCCCTAGCAAGAATTATTCCATGTGAAAGCAACTTTTCACTGGAACAAGACAAAAATTACATTTTGAATCATATGTTCACCACATAGCCATTCCTCTCCATTATGCCTGAGAAGCTACAAACAAATGGATAAACCTTTTAGAGTGTTTGCTGCTTTAACCTATGGTAATGTAACTGCTGCTCCTCCCTGCTGTAACAAAGTATGGGTAGCAAAAATTCTAATGCATGAAAATGATTACTGCAGCATGGTGCTACAGTGGTGAGCACAATCACCTCACAAGCAGGAAGATTCCTGATCGAAGGTTTGTATGAAATTTTAGTAGGAAGAGAAGTCATATGTGACTTTGCACATGGCAGGTTGGTTTAACTGCAATTCTGCTGACAATTACACACACAACAATCTTTAGTTGACACTGAATGTGTAAAGTACAGTTCTCTGTTCTGGAGGTCAGACTGGTTTAAGTAGACTAAAGGAAAACAACACCACAAATTAATACTTAAGGTATTGAGAGCCTATCTGAACACATACCACGGCAAATCTGAAAATGATGTCCACAGGAACAAAAGAGTTCTCCTTTTAATATTTCTCAATACTGATAGTAATTCCACGGTGGAGTGCTGCACACCAGTCTGAGAAGTGTACGCACCCCTTTTTGAATCTGTGCCATGAAATGGTTCTTCTGACTTGAGGTGGCAGTTTTTGTTTTTTACTGAGCTTCTCTATTCTAACTTCATCTGAAGTTTTTATTTCTCCTAAAATAGCAAACAGAACACTGACAATGTAGACGAGAATAGAGAGGGCGGTATAATTTCTGATATTGCACAATATACACACACAAATGCACAAGGTGTCTTGAATTGGTTTTAATTGTAGTGATTCGTGCTGACTGTTGGTCTTCTTGTTGCAGGTTATTTCTGTGAATCGTACACTGGCAGAGAGAGGCCTGGGTGTTTGGGTGGATGGATTTTGAACTCGCATGGTCTCTCAACTTCATCAAACAGTTCACTTGATCTAAAAAAAAAAAAAAAAAAGTCCCTCCCCTCATGCTATTGCCCCTTTCCCTCTTTCCCTTCCTTTAAAAAGAAATAAATTGTTTGCAGGTGTAAAGGACATGAGGAACAAGAACATAACTCTACTTTAATATGAGACAACCTTCCATTTTTGTTCTTGTACTAAAATAGGAGAAAGGAAGACATGTTTAAAAAATATACACCATAACTAATGGTTCAACCAATATTTTATTTTGTTACCTACCCCATCCATTTTTGTGCTGGACTTTTGCACACCGACAGTGGATCAAGTGTGAAAGGACAGGTACCTGCATCAGTCTAATGTAGTCATCTGTAGGTTAGTGTATTTGAAAGCTGCCTGGCTTCTTGCCTAGAGTGAAAGTGGGAGGACACAAAAGCTTATAGCACTGCAAAGTGTAGAGGTGGTCAGACAGTGTTCCCTGGGGGAGCACTGAGCTGATCTACCAAACCCTGTGGCCTCGGAGCATGGACTTCTTGGTGGTTTCCTTTAGCAATGACAGAGGAACTACCTGGTTGCTTTTTTGCTTTGTTTTTCTCCATGAAGCTGATTTGCTATACTGAATAATGATCGTAAATGGCCTAGCATACAAAATGCAGTTGAATGATTGCTCTACATGGATCTCTTGAGTTGGGCAGGATTTGTTTGTTGTTGTTTTTTTTTTGTTTTTTTTGCGGGGGGCGGAATCTGATTTTCACCTGAGGATGCAGATCATTGCATTGGGCCAACACAAATTCCTCAGTGGGAGATGTTCAGTTTGGCTGACAAAACTACAGATTGATTTTGAGGTGCTGTTTAAAAAAATAAATAAATAAAATCAGTCTACTTAGTCTCCCCCATTCCTGAAGGTTGATTATTTTATACACAAAAGGTGAATGAACCATATGCAAGTTTGTGAGCATTGGAACTGTATTAAATGTATTTTGAAAACTAATTACCAAATGGTTAAAAATCAGATGTAATGACTAAATGGTAAATGGACTGATTCTTGTATAGCGTTTTTCTACTCTCCCGGAGTACTCAAAGCGCTCTATACAGCAACCTCATTCACTCATTCATACAAGCACTTTATGCTATACTTTAGTGCTAACTAACATTTATACACATTCACGCGCCGACAGATGCATCGGAGAGCTACTTGGGGTTAGTATCTTCCCCAAGGATATTTGGCATGCAGACTAGTGGAGCCAGGGATTGAACCACTAACCTTCCAATCAGTAGCTGACCTGCTCTAACACCTGAGCTACAGCCACCCCATAAGTTCAGTTAGTGTCATGAATTTTCATTTACAGTGGAGACTTTGTGCCTGTTGTGACACAGGAGGATTTCTTCTTCACTTGAAAAACTTTGATTTGACAGAAGCCCAGACTTCAGTACTTCTAGCCAGATGTGTTGAGGAATATCTCCAGCTTCACTCAGCCATGTTAAGCAGACTCAACAACTGGCTTTGATAAATAAATATTATTCTATTTTACAAATTACATTATCACAGCTGTGAATGGAGTACCTAATGTGACTGAAACTGACCTGATATCTCAGGAGGAATATATGGATGACCTAAATCCAGAAGGTATTAAAATACAGAAGAACATGTTTATGTATTTAAAGTTGCCTGTACATGTAAAACTCCTACACATCTTTCATTTTGGTTGACTTTAACCATTTAATATATATTAACTGACAGTCTTTTGGTTTTTGTATAACTGCCAAGATGTATTCTAGATTGTGTGTGTGTGTGTGTGCGCGTGCATATATAAAAATGGAAGACTGTACTGGAACAAAGAAAAGGGAAGAGGTTTTACTTACTAAATATAAAATGACACTTTAAGGCAACATTGGGTTTATTTACTGCCACTTATCCTTACACGATAACCTTGGTGTTCTGACCTGCACTAATAAAGTTAAAGTTCACTATCATGAGTTGAGTGGAATGAAAAAGAGGGGAAAGAAATGTGACGAGCTCCAGAAAGATTTTTATCTCATCCTCTGAAGTAGCCATTTATTTATTAGATGTTCACTGTGATGGTGATGGTTAATACTGAGCTGGCTTTTTGGGAGAGTAACAAAAACAAAACCTGTTGTCTTTATTTCACAGTAAGGGTTTGGAGTCTTTAAAGGGAACTGATATTAGCCTAGTGCATAAGAATTTGTTTAAGCTAGCTAATATGATGTAAGCCTGAGCATCTTTCATAAAGAGGCTTCAGAAGAGGAGCAACGCTTATTGTGGCAAGCTGGCTTGAATCACAAATAAGGATCAATTGTTCATATACTAAAACCAGACTTGCAGAGATGCTGAGCACAGGTCATAGCTCTCCACTGAAGAGAACACAGGACAAAAATGGACTGCTGAGTGGATGGATAGAAATTAGAAAATGAACCGATTAGTTCAACCCATTTAAAAACTGAAGATGTGATTTAACTGAACAATGGAGTATGAGAACCATACAAGAGCACTTCTCTCATTTGGTGAGCTGGACAAAGAATCAGTCCTACCACAAAAACAACTGCCGGTGTTTGGTTCAGTCTGTATTTATTGACATGATCATTCTACAGATTTTATTTATCAGTAACTTGCAATGGTAAACTCAAATTGTCTGTCAGCACTTTGTTAACCTCATTCTAACATGAAAATGTTAGAGTCTGCAGGGCATGAATGAATCCTGTAATGACGCAAGTTTAAATGATATGGACTATGTGCACTTCTTTTTTCTTTTTCTTTTTTTTCTTTAACAGGAATGAAATCACTGTTACTCTAGCAATAAGGCAGCTTTATTCTGACTGAAGAACAGATTAGGGAAGGGGTTACCTGTTGTTTAATTTTGCAAAGAACGTTGACTATATAATTTTTGTAAAATTCTTGATTTTAGGCAAACTCACTGCATCTCTCTCATATGGTTAATTTGGTGGTTTAGTGACTCAACCCTCTGATAGCTGGTGGAAGAAAATAGGTTAGTTGTGCTCAAACCATAACATTGACTTGTATGAAATTAGGCATGCATAAC
Source organism: Pelvicachromis taeniatus (assembly GCA_015108175.1). Taxonomy (NCBI): domain Eukaryota; kingdom Metazoa; phylum Chordata; class Actinopteri; order Cichliformes; family Cichlidae; genus Pelvicachromis; species Pelvicachromis taeniatus. The sequence goes on along the minus strand of VURO01024518.1, from coordinate 16,702 downwards.
AGTGTGTTGAAATCTGAGCATTAGCCCAATTGGCTTTTGCATTTTTCCATCCATCCATGTTTTACATGATTTCTACTTCTATGTATGTTGGGGTTTTTTGTTTTTTTGTTTTTTCCTTCAATTCATGCTGGTGTTTGTTGTCCTAACAACAATCCTTTTTTGCCCAGAATCCCTCACTACAAGCTCAAATTATGATGCTTTTGTTCATTTTCCTGTAGATAAGAGGACTGTACTTTTCTATAACATTGGAGACAGAAAGATAAGGAAACATTGTTTTTTTGTTTTTGTTTCTAAGAGTTCTTCTATTTCAACCTGCCCCTGCCAGCTTTCAAGTGTTTTCAAGCTGTGGGACTGACTATTAGGGTTTGTATCGCTAGTCAAGTCATCATTTGATTATTTAACTGGATGTTAAAATGTTATGCCGAAAATCAATTAACATGTACAGATGAGTTTTTGTTAGGATTATATTAAGTTTGATTTGATTGTACAGATCTGTTAGGGAAAAAAATAAAAGTTCTTGAAAGTGGTTTCAAATTGTCTGGAAGCACCTCATTTTCTGTTTTCTTGCAGTATAAATTGTTTATATTGCTTTTGCATCATCTCATAGTGTCGTGGTTAACACGCACTGAGCATGAATCACAAAGATGACCACAGTTGTGATACTCGTCATCTGAGGTCTAAGATTATGTCAAGTCAGCTAAGAAAGTTTGACTTTGTTGAACTTACTTGAATGGAACTGATACCATTGACTGGTTCCCACACTCACCTGACCTAAATCCATTTTGGGACATTATAGTTTATACAGTCCCAATCACAAGTTTAAGGCCACTTGGAAAAAATGGCAAAAAAAATCACATTTTGCATGGTTGGATCTTAACAAGGTTCCAAGTAGAGCTTGAACGTGCAACAAGAAGAAATGGGAGTGAGGCAAAGCATTTTTCAGAGCATGCAATTTATTGAAAGCAGCGCTTAAACTGAAACAGGCTGTTTTACAGCTGAGCAAAAGTTTAGGACCACATGCCTTTAAAAGGCCAGATCTGTGCAAAATGTGGATTAATTGTCATTTTCTGTCAGGTAGTCACACTATCATGACGTTCTAATGGCAAAGGCACAAAAACGTTCCAGGTCAGGTTGTTGAACTTCAGAAGCAGGGTCTCTTGCAGCACGCCATTGCTGCTGAGGTGGGATGCAGTAAAACAGTCATTTGTAATTTCTTAAATGATCCTGAAGGTTGTGGAACAAAAAGGTCAAGTGGAAGACCTATTTTGTATCTACACTGCAAAAACTCAAACTCTTACCATGTATATTTGTCTTATTTCAAGTCAAAATAATCTCATCACACTTAAAATAAGACACAATCAGCTACAGAGTAACATTTCAGTAAGATATAGGAACTTGTTTTTAGACAGTGCATCTTGAAACTAGAATTTTCACTTGTTCCATTGGCAGATTTTTTCCACTTAATGCAAAATAAGTGTAGAATCACTGCACTAGCTGACTGGTTATTAACACGAGTGACATAGTGTCTGTGTTATGAACGGGCCGGGGTGCAAGGTCCTCCCAAAAGGTGACTGCTGAATTCTTTTGATGTACAATTGTGAGCAAAATGAAGTCATGCAGTTTGTTCCTCAAAATGTTAATACCCACAAGTTAGGCAAGTAACAGCAAGTAACAGCCTATGTTAATTATTCAGTTAATAGTAGCTTTGAGTATTTGAACCAATCATAGCAGCATGACTGAGGACACTGGTTTTGGAGCACATGCACTTATGGAAGTCAGACCTTGGCAAGTCGGCCACTCTTATTTTAAAAAAAGACCATCAGCTCGCCCGCTTGTAACTTGCAAAACAAATTCACGATGTTTATTGTTATTTTGCATACCAGTTCATGATGTGGTTTCAGATAAGTTATAAACCCCAGGCTGGGAGACAGAAAATATGATATTTTGCTCTTCAAAATGCATTTTAAAATGTGAACACAAGATTGATCGCATTGTGGAGGTATGGAGTAGAGCCCTCTAGTGGGCCGCCACAGCATCTGAAAATCTTGATTTAAACGGAAGCTTTTCCAGTCTTTCCACACTTCTTTCTGTTCCATTAGCTACTTCAGCTCAAATGTATCAGTTTTGGTCTTGCAATATCTCAGACATTTTTCCTCATGTAAGACATTGAGAGACTTTACCAGAGTTACACTCCACATATAAGATAACACTTTGTTGTCATTGCATACTTAGTACAACGAGATTGGGAAACTGCCCTGTGTCGGCACTAAGCTCAACTAAACACAACATGGAAGAAACTGAAGTTGGTGAAAATATGTTATTTGTAAATTACCTTCCCTGTTAAATGTGCACACTTAAACTAATTGATATATTATTTCTTAAATGTTAAATGTTTTTAACAAATAATATTGCACAGGTATGGGTTTGTCTTTTAGTTTGAAGATCAGTGTATTTTGTGGCTAACACGATACATCCGGTAGCCAGCTGCGTGTGTAGCTACCGTTGTCCCGCAGCTATAGTTCTAATGTTAAAAGCTGCTGTTCTTCCCCTAACGCGTGGAGCATTGTGTGGATACTGTCTGTTTAGCCGGACATCAGGGGTCTCTGTGAGTTTTGCAAGGATTGCATTGGGTTCTTTTTCCATGTCGAAGGACAAGTTTAAAAGACATAGCTTTAACTGTCGGATTGTAGTGTATGCTTGCTTACTTTACCGCTTGTCTTTGTAAACAGCAGCTCGGTGATTTTTTTCAAATGTTGTTTTGAACAGTATGATTTCTTGCGATGAAAATGTACTATGTGCCCGATTAGCATCTGAAATCCGATGAAAGATTTCGAACGTGTCTTAATTTCGGATTGATGATGATGCGAATCACTTACCGAGGCCTTGGAATGACGATTCCCTGCTCGGAGGACCTTATGTACCTGGTAGTGATTAGTTAGCTAATACAGCTAACATATCGGTGCTAACCCTAGTTTAATTAAAGGGCGCTGTTAATGTTACCCAGTGTTTCCTAAAGTACCCCCGGACCCCCCTTTTCACTTAAATTGCGTTAGGATGAAGACTTAATATTGCGAGCAAAATATAAATTGAGAGTTGGACCGTTAGCTAGTTAGCTGCGACCTAGACTGTTTAGAGCACATATAAACCTTCCACGATACAGTGTGAGCTATATCAGACCCCCATTAAAAAGCTGTGTGCTACATTCTAAACTTCTGAGCTTTAGCATCTGACAGTCCACGGTTTCATTGGTCAGCTGTTACGTTTTTCTGAATGCTCTCTCTAAAACGCAGTTGCTGATTGAGCATAGTGTTCATCGGTAAGGGTTATTACCATGAACATCTGTCAGCCTTTGTTGTTGTAATATCAAAATATCTATAATATCTCCTAGGGCTGTTTTTTTTTTTTTTAAGAAAACATTTTCTTAAATACAAAAATAAATAAATTATCTCAAGTATGGTAATATAAAATAAAATAATATCTACATGCAACCAAATCCAAGGCATAAAATAAAATTGCCT
>VURO01024517.1:11429-32453 GCA_015108175.1 Pelvicachromis taeniatus | reverse complement strand
TCCACAATGGGGTTTTTTTTTTTTTTTTTGCTTTTGTTTATAATCACATAAAGCTGGCAACATCAGTGTAATGGATGCAATCTGCCCCCCCAAAAAAAGCTTAAACTGCCACGTTTGTTTATTTTACATAGATATTAGATATCATTTTGCATTTTAAATACTTTACATCAGCAGTTGTTGGCCCCAACAAGAATATTTCAGGTTACATAATCAAATAAGCACAAGAAACCCATCTTTGTACATCACGTCGCTTGACATGTTCCATCAAATATCACATGAATGATATATGAGTCGCTGAGAAAGGGGCGACTGTGATGAGGAGGTGTGTAACTGGTGAATGCTGCTCTGTGCATGCTACACTGCCAGAAATCGCACCGTGGCCTCGTTTATTCAAAGAACTATTTCATTCTTACTTCCGCACGTCTTCTCTTTATCACTGTGCCAACTTTTCTGTCTCAGTATAAACTTTTTATAAACCTGATGTTTACCCTCCGAATTTCTTTGGCTCCAATTCAAGATGTGCTTAAAAATGATAAATGGGAACAGGCATCTGTTAATGTAATCCACCTCCCGCTACTACAGATGCATGCAGACTTTTGCTCTACTGACTTTTGCTCTTTTTAAGAAATGTGCTTAAAAAGCGTTTCCAAAGAGCCCTACTCGCATTGGGAGTATAATGTTTTTGACGGAATATTTATTTGTCCTTGTTCATATTATTATAATAGTAAGAAATATTAGTCATTTTGACTTTCTTAAAGACTTTGTTTAAAAGACAATAGATCACTGCTGTAACCATTACATTCATAATTCAAAGTGGAACCATTGCAAATTTAATTAATGTATACATGCAAACAGTGATAAATCACTGTATTAAAACCACTGAAGCAATGCTCTTCTAGGAAAACCTGACATTCATGTTGATGTTACTTTAACAAACTATATCCACCTTAAATTGCTGCAGTCTCCAAAATCTCCAGATGACAAATGGATTCAGTGATGAAATGCAATCATGTGTCAAGCACACTTTCTAGCTCACTTCATAGTGCACACCGAATCCTGCATTGACACTAGGTGTTAAAATTAGATTACAGTGCATCAGGAGAGTATTCACAGTGTTTCACGGTTTCCACATTTTGTGCTCGTGTTTCGGCCTTTTTCCAAAATGGTGAAACTTATTGTTCGCCTCAAAATTCTACACACAGTATCTCATAATGACTAAGTAAAAAAATGACTTGAAATTCTTGACAAGTTTATTACAATTTTTTTTTTTTTTAAAGCGAGACTATGACATGTATGTAGGTTTTCCAAGCCTTTGCTGCGATGCTCAGTTGTGTTCAGGTGCATCCTGTTTCCACTTATAATCTCTCAGATGTTTCTACAACTTGATTGGGGTTAACCTGATTATTAACCTGTTATCGCTGGTATATTTTTAATATATGTGCAAGAATTTCAAGCAAACTGTTTTTTTTTTCACTTTGTCATTATGGGATATTGTGTGTAGAGTTTTGAGGTGAAAAATGAAATGAATCCATTTTGGAATAAGGCATTCAATGTGAAGTGCTGTAAACTTTCCAGATGCATTATACACACTCATCAGGCACTTTATTACCAACATCTTTCTATTACCAGGTTGGACCGCCTTTTGGTTTTGACACCTGTCTTAATTCTTCATGGCATAGATTCAGCAAGGTGCTGGAACCATTCTTCAGAGACAAGTCAGACCAGGCAACTTTTCCCATCTTGTATTAACTAATTTTGGTGAGTTTGCAAATTCTAGTTTCCTGTTCTCAGATGACAGGAGTGGTACTTGGTGTGATTTTCTGCTGCCCTTCAGCATATCTTATTTTTAAGAAGTGATTATTTGAGTTTTCTTTGCTTTGCTATCAGCCTGAAGTTCTTCTCCTCTGATTACCAACATCAACGAAGCATTTTCACTCAGCTGGATATTTTATGTTTTCTTACCATTCTCTGTAAACCCCACAGATGGTTCTGCAGGAAAATCCTAATAAAACCTCCAAATGGCTCCAATAACAGGTCGCAGACAACACCCCAACCGGTCGCAGCAGATGGCTGCCCCTTCCTGAGCCTGGATCTGCTTGAGGGTTCTTCCTGTTAAAAGGGAGTTTTTCCTTCCCACTGTCACCAAAGTGCTTGCTCATAGGGGGTCATATGATTGTTGGGTTTTTCACTGTATGTATTATTGTAGGGTCTACCTTACAATGTAAAGAGCCTTGAGGCGACTGTTGTTGTGATTTAGCGCTATATAAATAAAACTGAACTGGATTCAATAACCATGTCACATTCAAATTCACTAATATCACTTTTCTTCCCCATTCTGATGTTTGGACTTTAGCCAGTTGTGTTGACCAAGTCTGCACGTCTAAATGCGTTGAGTTGCAGGTGATTGGCCGATTAGATTTACACTAACAAGCAGTTGACAGGGTTTACCTGATAAGTAGGCAGTCGGTGTAAATCATGATGTGTAATGCAGGTGGAATAGACGTATTACTGTATAAATATTAAACCAATACTAGTAAGAAAATAAAAAGAGGGCTGCTTATTTACACATTCATTAGATTTAGTTTCATTAACACAGATTTGTAGTTGCCTTTGTGGTTACCTGAAAAATATAAGCCAAATAGTCAGTCTTCTTTTGGATCTTGTCTTGTCTATATTCATTAACCACTCTGCTTTTGGCCCTTGTATGTCTGTGTTCACCAGATACTCACACTGAGGCTGAATAATAGGGGTTTGCGCTATTTCTGCAGAAAACAGCTGTCTGCTGTGGGTGGAAACAAGACTGATGAGGGTGATGAGAGGAGACCACAACAGGTGGTAATTATAAGTGGGTACATTGCCACAAGCAACCCCTTTCACATTTTACACATTTTGCTTGATCCATGGTCAATATCATAACAATGAATTCCACTTTTTTTTTTTAATTTACACCAAACATAAATGCTACTCCTAAGTGTGTGAAAGTAAAGTTGGTTAAAGCATTCTGCTGTAAAATCGTGCTGTGAAAAGTCATTGCAAGACATTTTAAACTGTACAAACTTTATTTAATTCTAGAGGTTGGCATACACCTGCGATATGTATAAGTCTGTTTCAGGCTACCACAGTGCACAGTGCCAGAGGGTGTCTCAGTGACCCAGTCCCTCCAGAGTGCACTGGCCTAGCCTTGTCCTCCTGTCCTTTATAACAATGGGAAGGGTAATGGCCTCCCCAAGGCCTCCTCATTCAGCCTGATTGCACTGCCAGCATCAGGCCAGCCATGCCATAAAACAATTAGCTCCATTTATCAACCTTATATCCACTATCTATGGAAGGGGAAAGTGAAGGTGGGAAAGAAAGGTAAAGGGAGAGAGGAGACTACTTAGACAGAAGATATTTCAAACTGGTGCAGAGTTTAATGAAGAAGACAAATATCAGTTCTCATTTTGTTTGTTTTATGTTTTAGCCACTTAATAATTCTGCTTCAAAGTGACACCGGGTCTGCTTTGATAAGAAAATCTTCAAATGTTTTTGACAGCTAATTAAATCGTGCTAAATGAGTGTCACATTAACATGCCTCCACCTATGAACAAAAAAACCCCAGAACAAAAACAAATCTTCACTAAATGATAAAGACGTTTAGATAAAATCTGCTGCGTATCTTTGGTATCTGTCTATGACATTTTTGTTTGTATAGGCGAAATCTTCTAACATACTGTATGTAAAAGAGGGATGAGCAGAACATTGGCTGGAGTATGAAAAGCTATCAGTAGGAGAGGACAGTCTCACAATTGGATTAATAGAAAGACCTCCCGAGACCCAGAGGAAAAAAGGCTTTCAGATTTTTAGATAATTTAAGTATTGTTGTTGAAAGAAACATGTTGCAGCAATTAATCTTTTTTTTCAAAATTCATGTATTTATTTTTTTAATCTTATATTACTGGTAGAAGACCTGTTCTTTCTTGATCACTGAATGAGAGGATGTAATGTAACTGTTATGATCTGGCTGTGTGCAGGCGGGAGAAGGACCCAAAACGCAGACTTCACAGAAACAGGACTTTATTTGCTGAAAAGGGGAAAAATACAAAACTAGACTGGAAAATATAAACTAAACATACAGAGAAACACACAGCATGAGGACACGACACGACGACGAGCACTGGAGGACACACATAATAAATACACATAGGGAAATAAGGAAACTGCACACAGAAGGGAGACACGGCTGAACCTAAGTGACATGACGAGACAGGGAGGACGCAAACTGAATCCACTGAAATGAGACGCAGACCTGCACAACTTGAGAATCAGAACATAAACGATAATACAGAATCAAACCAAAACATAAGAGCTCAAAATGCTGGGTCAAAATGACCCCGAACCCTGACAGTAACACTATTGTTTTGATTTTCATTCTTATAAAAATGTATTTTTATTACATAAACCTTAAAATAGTTTTATGAGGGAAATAAATCTGACCACTAAAACACTGTTTTAACAAATAACAGTTAAGCTATTTGATTTAACTGCATATCTGCACACCTAAAAGTCACCTCGGGCGGATTGTTAGACCATGTAACACATGACACTAACAGTGATCATGCATGGTATGGCAGAGGACCCAGAAACATTGTTACTTGGACTTGTGGCACAATGGTTATTCTTAGCACTGTCAGGAGATGAGCTGGAGGAGGGCCAGACAGTAGATCAATTCAATTCAATTTTCAATTCAATTCAATTTTATTTATATAGCGCCAAATCACAACAACAATCACCTCAAGGCGCTTTACATTGTAAGGTAGACCCTACAATAATACATACAGTGAAAAACCCAACAATCACATGACCCCCTGTGAGCAAGCACTTTGGCGACAGTGGGAAGGAAAAACTCCCTTTTAACAGGAAGAAACCTCCGGCAGAACCAGATCAGGAAGGTCAAAGCTCAAAGTAGGACGTACGAGCTTTTGCGTAGGCTAGATAAAGGTGATATCCCAAATCCATTATGAATAAGTAGTAATGTGTAAGCTAGGGCTTGGAAGTTATATGGTTTGGTTTTCCAGGCACAAACTGTCATGCAGCACACCGGCCTGTGAAACTAATTATCTGCTAATCTACACAGGTGAAAGACATCAAGGTATTTGTTAATTCAATGGACTGCCTGATCTTGAAGAGTTCATCTTGATTTATTCCACTGGATATAAGTTTCCAGTATATTTGAATCCAAGGGCGATCGATTCATGTAATGAGCATAGATAAGCTTTCATGCTCCAGAATGTTTTCAGTTTTAAGTTTTACCTTCAGAGATGAGAATCTCCCTTTGATTTGCGTTCTCTGACAATTTCCTCAAAAGCTGTTTGCCTGTTTACAGTTTGACGTAATCAGAGCAACTGCAGTCTCGGTGGTTGTGGCCAATGTTGACCTGTTTTCATGTTGCAGATTAAAAACTATTTCAACCCAATTTCAATAGAGTTGAAATTGAACTGAAAGAGTGCTGTGATTTAATGTACTTTTAGTAACTATATTATTAATTAGACCTGTCTTAAAGAGAGTACAACAAGACTCTGAATCTGTTGAAGATCACAGAAAGTCTGTGTAGGTGAACAGATGATTCGCTTCACAGGTGGTGTCCTGCATAGCCACTAACGCCAGGGAAATCAAATCCCGCAACTTCAGAGCTTACACAATATTTGTTATTCATAATGGAGGGCGGATGCCATCACTTTGTTCCTACTCGGCCTCCTCGAAAACTGGTATCTACTCCTCCAAGATGTCACCTTCCTGCTCTAATGTTTGAACCTCTTCCTCCACCTCATCCCCAGAAAGCTCCGACTCCCCCTCCACAGTTCTGAATAAAATTAGTTCTACCTCCTTCTGTTTCCTGAACTATGGTCATAAGTTCAAAATGGGAGGTAGCGAGTCCTGTTGACACTATAAATAGTAAAGCCACGAAATCAAAGTTTTATTTTGAAAGGTGAATTCTTACTAAACCAAATTTAAGACTCACATTGAAGAAACTATTTGATTTTTAGCAACAGAAACATAACATCTGTAAAAAAAAAAAAATATATATATATATATATATATATATATATATATATATCACTTAACCTCCCATGTAGATATAAAATGTAGAAGCTGCAATGCTGCCTATTTGAAATGAAAGTTAATGTGTCCTGTTAACCACGCCCCCCCCACAAATGCGGGATCGCTGGAAAGCCCAGGACGTCCTCTTGACAGTACAGAAGGAATCAGATAAATTGCATAAGGGGTGTCTGATGTACAATCCTACCACAGAGAAAAAAAATGAATTGCTGGGTCTTACGAGGGTAAAGATACGTGGTTGCACTTGGACCGGATAAACACAGTAAACGATTCTAAAACTTACATCTGAGTCTCCTGAAATATTCTTTCTGCGCCGGGGGACTCTAACTTAAGAGAAACAAACTTATCTATCAAATACTATTTTCAAAGCCTGTAGCTACACTACGCTGGAATACCACATAATTAAAATTGTATAGCCTGACACATGGATGACAGTCTGAAATAATGCCTAAAATGAAATGCGGTATTCACAAACGCATCATCGATCCACCAGTGTTAAATTCAATGCTTTCATACTGGATTTTGCACAATATATATCCTATTAACGGTGCCATTATGAGGTCAAACGTTTAAAATTCTAATGATTCGTGTGTGAATATGCAGCTGTAGAACACCTTGACAATATGTGTGGTTGCAAATAAAATTATGGTGGAATAGCAGGACAGAAAGTGTAAATAAAAATAAACATGCCACCAAAGATGAATCGTAGCTCGAACCACCTTTTCATGGGCCCCCCTGGAGAGATGTATGATGCAACTGTTAAAAACTGAAGGAGAGTAGTAGCGTGTGTTTTTTTTTTTTTCATCCCTTTTCCTTCATTCCTCTTTTTTAATAGATTGCACCTGTATAGACTCTGAGCAAGTGTCCGGTTCACCCAAGCATCTGTCATGTGTTGCACAGCTCTATTAAATAGCTACTGTACAATAAGAAGAATGTTGTACTGAGAAAGATGCTGGTACTTGCACATAATTAAACACGAGACCCATTGCCTTTAACAACAACCCAGATGCCCCTGTTCTTTACCAACAGAGGTGGGAGTGAAGTGAAATAATTGCCAACACGTGTAATATTAGAAAGCTGACTCTCCTCTCTTCTCCGGACACTTATATCATGTTAACATGAGGAGGGTGGTAATCACCCCACAGCAGAAATAGCAACTCATTACAAGAGTCATATGAGGGCACAAGGTCTCTGGAAACACACCCATTTGCTGTGCCCTCGTAATCTGTAGCTCGCCGTTGATGTTGGCAAGAAAGTGGTATATCTCCGGCCTTAAATCATGCCCTCTACCCCTCAAAGTCTTTAATTAAGTCCTGATCATCCTGTCCTCCATTCCCAGTATAAGTGTGTTTAATTTCCTGCTGTCATATCACCTACCCTTTTGGATATATTATTAATCAAGCCTCTTCCCTCCTCGGTGTTTCTAGGGGCTAGAAGTTTGCTGCTACAGGGATGACTGCTGATTTCAATCCAGTCGGCTCGACCATTAAGGACACCTTAAAACCATGATTCCTCTAGATATTACTCTCAGGTTCAAATGTCAACATTTAGATAAGCGCCTGAGTGATTCGATGCCCCCTGTGGATGAGGGATGAAGCCCTAAAAGCTATTGTCGTGCATTTGTGTTTTCATCGGTGGTGGTTTCAAAGTATTCCCAGTGCAATGCAATACCAGAGAAAAACTCCAGGTACCCAAAACTCAAAAGGCATCTATAGTCCATCCACCATTAGGTGGCTGTAACTCAGGTGGTAGAGCAGTGCATCTACTAATCGGAAGGTTGGTGGTTCGGTCCCCGACCTGCTGCAGGCTGCATGCTAAATGTCCTTGAGTCAGATACTAAATCCAAGTTAGTATCTGATGCATCCATGGCAATGTTAGATAGAAAGTCCATAGAAAAAAAATGGACTTAGGCAAGTTGTGTAAATAAGCACTATACAAGTACCAGTCCATTTAACATTACTGTTTGGATGATGAGTCAAGAGAAAACTAGAGCAACCTGTTTTCTGAAGTCTCTTTCTTACATAAATTGCTGTGAGTGAATCTCAACGACTTTTTCCTCTTTCTATTTTCTTTCAACAACACTGCAAAAGTATCTTGTCTGGTCAGAGAACCAATCGAGTGTGGCAACTGGCTACCCACTACAGTGACAAGCACAGAATGAAAAACACTCTAGACCATGACACATAGAGTTAGGTGCCACACGTCAACAAGTTGTCTTATCACTGCTCTGTGGACCATGAGCGCTTGAGTGAAGTGGCCATAGATGCTCCCTTCTGTGAGATGAGTGAAGGAGACGGTGTTGCTTCTGATCTAGCTGAATGGCTGAATACTGAGGAGCCGGGGCCAACGTAGAAATTCTGAGGTCAACATGCCCACCCAATTTTACAGTTGAGGTAAGTTCCCCGCCATAGATGCTGGTGACCAATGCAATGCCCCACATAGGACATCATTTGAGTGGCACTCAAACCCACAGAATGTGGCGGAATGAGGGGTGGGTGGGGGGGTGGGGGGGTTCTTGCTTTGTTCTGGCCCACATAGCCTTTTTTCTGCTATCAACAAGGCATTTTTTCAGTCATCAGAGCAACATGACTTGACACAAGAATTCTACTGTAATGTCTCACAATGGCAGGTTTGTAGATTTGAAAAAGAAAAGAGAAAAGTGTGAATTTACAAACCGCGAAAGTATAAAATCAGGAAAGACAGAACCTGGAAGAGAAAACAAGGACATACAGTAACATTTTTCTGCAATGTATATACTAGAATTAGAAAGTTATTTTTCAATGGCTTTTTTTTAAAAGCTCTTAAAAAATACCTTTATGGTAAACCTTGGTCAGCCCAACTGTATTACAAGACACTAGAGTCTACCATGTAGTGCCTAAGAACCTGACACACACTAATTTGGCTGTGGAAAATTGTGCAAAAACTGAGTTTCTGAATATTTACGTAATGAAAATTTTGACTGCACACAGCGAGGAATCAGTATTAAGTCTTCAGCCTTCTTTCTAATATTAATATGCGTAATATTATTATTCTGAACTCAGAAGGCGCTTCCTGAGTGGAATTGAATTGCACTCTTATTACAATGAAATTATTGTCTAATATTAAAACATGTTGCTAGTATGACTCTTGGATTGAATTCGGCTCATTCATAATGAATTTCTTTAGTTAAAATGTAAGATCTCACCTTTTTCAGTTTGTGGATATTGTTTAGAATTGCAAATGCGATTCTTGCTCAAGTCTGCAAAACATGCATAAATTATTGGACTCTTGAACACATCTGCACATATTAATAGATTGAATTTCTCTCTTATTGACTGAAATTAAAGTGGTATTCTGGAGGATTTTTATTTAAATAGATTTTTGTCACATTCAATCACCAAATGAGGGTATTTACTAACCCATTTCTAAATCCATATATTTACAGTACTAATAATTGTGTGCGTGTTGCTATCAGCAACAGGAAAGACATGAAATGAAACCACACTGAGCTCTACATCCAACAGTGCAGTCACACCCTTCAGTTTGAACTCACAGGTGAACAACTGCAAACATTTCTGTGGGATAACCAGACACAAGAATTCATTCATTCATTCATTATTTTTATTTAGTTAGTTAGTTTAAGAGAAATGTGCCATGAATAATATAACAAAACTCAGTTTTATTTTGCTTATTATACCCAGAGGTTAGTTGCCGTGTTTCCCTTGCATATTCACAAAGTGTCTGCAATCCCTGTATCAAGTACTGACAGATCAAAGTGTTGCTGAGATATAATCTAATGTAATTTAGGCCTTTTTGCCCACTATTTTTATTGGTACTGATGGAAATGCTTCAGAAAATCAAAAATCAATTTAAATATTCTCATGAAACTTCTGAATGTTATCTGTGCCTATTTTGGTTAAAATGTGAAAACAGAAAATGCGTTCTTATATTAAATACGTTCACAACATCCAGTACTGTGAAAAATAAAGTATCTGAGAAATTAAGTCTCTACACTTTGCTTAAGGCGATTTAAATATACCTAATTCTTGAAGGTCTATGCATATAGTTCAAAAGTTGTGTTCATAAACAGCATAAACTTTAACCCACTTGTGGCTCTAGGAAAGGTATAAGAAGAACCACGTCATCGGTGAAAAGCAGAAACAAGATCGTGGGAACAACAAACTCTCTAGCCGCCATCGTCCACACTTATCCACTGGCTGCACCTTGAATTCTGTCTATAAATATTATGAACAGGATCCATGACGAAGGGCAGCCCTGTCTGCCCAGTCTGACTTATTACTGGTAATGTGAACCAAGCTCTCACTAAAACAACTTAAAGCTAAACACACACTACAGGCAGTTATAGCACACAATTTACCTCATGCTACGCTCAGGACATGCTGCCATGTGATAAGAGGACCAAACAGTTGCTACCTTGCTGTCGAGCAAAGGTAACATTTTTCAAGTAGCTTTTACAGCCAAGCATAGAAGTCACATCAGCAGATGCCGTTTTTCTCACTCCCATGAGTGTCATTGCTGCTCAGATTGAGGTTTACAGCATGTTAGCATTAGCTCTCCATTTTCATGCATGGTATGACCAGGGGATGTCCCAGCTATCTGACATGTATCCTGCAACATCACCAGTGCTCTGATACCTTCAAGTCTTGGAAGGTTCTCATCCAGATGATGAAGACAATGAAGACTCTGTCGGTCTTCTTCAAAATAACTCATAATCTATTAAATGTGCAAATGTTTGTATTTTTCAAAATCACAAATGAATGCAGAAAAATAAAAGACGTCATTAGGAACAAAATGACTGACAAAGTCACGAAAAACTGGAATTTTTACAAGAAAAACTGTGAGACACAAAAACATGACACAAAAACATGCCTATGGGATCTGCTTAAACCCACTCGGTAGGATGAGGGAGGCTTCAATTAAAAGCTATAGCCGATTACCTGTTCAAGTTGTAGGCTAACTCTAATAAGCTTTAGGTTGTTCTGTGGGTGTGGAATAGCAGAATTACTTCTTACCATCTTGTGTAAGGAAAATGGAAATGTGCCACCACTTCAGGTCAGTGGTGGGGACTGTTCACACCCAGCCTCCGCTCAGTCAGCATTACTCTCCACACCTGACAGCTTGCAGGATCTGTGCCCTGAAAGTCCTGGCACATGCCTCACAAGTGCCCTTGTGGTTGACAGCAAAAGGAAAGGCCAGATAGAAATCACAGTGTATGGTGCCAGGCCTGCTTGCTCTATGGTTTACACAGTTTTGTAGTTCCAGCGTATTACCACGCACCCAGGGGTCAGTGTTTCCTTTGTTCTCGCTCTGGTCCCCAACTCCATGCCGCCTACTGAGGCTGCAGCTCTGTTAGTGGAAGCCAGTGTGACATCAGCTGGTATTTTTTGCCCACCCCGAGGCGCTCCCAGGTCGCCCTGCAATCCTTCACATTCCTGCTGCTTTGACACTTTCTTATATAAAGGCAATACATCAAGGGGAAGAGAGTTTTTGTCCAATGAAAAGTTGGAAAGAATGGAAACTGAAATACGCGGCGATGTGCACCGTTAAGTGAGTAGTGCTGATTTTTAATAGCGTATAAAGCTTAAGGTGGTAAACCCAAATTTGCTCTTTTTTCCAGTTCATCCATATCAATGGAATATCAAAGGAAGTGCAGTTGTTGTAAATACATTTTATCTTTCACCGAACAAACTCAGCGTATTTTTTTAAGCGGTGTAACTTGCATTTTGAAAATAAAGACTGCAGATCTTGTATATCGACAGTATCGTATTCAAGTCTTAACAGAAAGGAAATTTTGCTCCATTCATGACATCGGGATTCCAGAAATGAACCAAAAACGAAATTGCTCAAAACTTGGAAATGCTTAACAGTGATTGAGCTGGCTGAAATGGGCTTTCACGGCGCATTTGGTAATTTGCACACCTACCTGCTCTTCAGAGCAGTACAATTACAGAGTGTCTCGGGGGTCGTCAGTACCCCGGCTGCACCCAAGCTGCTTCCCTCTCCCAGTGCCCTGCTCGGCCACCGAGGTGCTAGCGTGAAATGGCTGTTAATTCCTTCTGCTATCTGTCCCACACAGAGCCTGTTTTAAGCCTTCATATGAATCTTCTGCCTGCCGAAAAATATAAGGAATAAGGAAATCAGAAAGTGAAAAAACACAGTGTGCAACTAGAAATGAAAACATCAAGCGAGTATGAAATGCAAAATAGCATGACCCTTACATTTTCCCCCATCAATGAGATTTAATGAGTATTTCACCTTCTGGCATCGACCATAGAGAAACAAATAGAATGAAAAATGACAATTCAGAAATAACTGAAAAAAGACAAGTAAGACTAAGAGAGAGCGTGTCAGTAATGCTGAGTGTTTGGCTTCTCTCGCTTTGCATTTCACTGCAAGATTTCATCAGGTTCCTAGAGCTATGTCTTGTCAAGTTGTCAAGACTATATAGTGCGGCTATGTGTAGATTCTGTTATGAACATAGTTCAGTAAGAGCCACCTTGATCATAGGAAATCTGTCTTGAAACTTGTGACACTGAACATAACTTTGATGTTGCCAATATCAGAAGACTTTTCCACTTTTTTTTTTTTTTTAATATAACCAACCGTTCCTGTGTGGCTTGCTGAAAACGCTGTTTTAATCTGTCATTGCTGAATGACTAGTCCACTGTAGTGGGAAGCCTGAGTGTGATATGTTGGCTCAAAACAACAGCATGCATATCAACACGGTGATAAGATGGACACAGGCACCTGTCATAACATATTAGTCCACCTTTTAGAACTTTTCACTAGTCTCTCTGGTATTTGAGCTGCACGTACTCTTCCTTTCTAGAAAACCAGGTCTATGTCGTTTTCTACATTTTGTTCATCGTTTTCGTGCAATAAATATGTGCTCAGCAAATAAACGTGTACTTTGAAAACTGTATTTACAAGCTGCACAGAAAAAAAAACAAGACCAACCTGTGCAAGAAATTCTGCATTTTGGGGGGGGTTTGCTTGTTATTCTGTTTTGGATTTCATTAGAATGTGTTGTTGTTATCTTCTTCCTTCCCTCTATTATTCTGATCACCTATTACTTTCTGTGCATCAACCTAATTGTTAATATTGTCACAAGCTGCTCAGCTGGAAGTGAATGAAAACACCATGTCAAAATGAGCAAAGTAAAAATAGCCATTCCCTAGATGATGTTCCATAAAAGATGATTAGCAAGTTGATTGTATGAATAATTTATTCCAACGATGTGCACTATTTAAATGAAGTCAGTAATGGGGGAGAGTTAACTATGCTTCTTCTTCTTCTTTCATCTTCTGACGCTGCCAGAACCACAAGGTCATAGGTCAAAATGCTTAAGCATCAATGGTTCCCTTCGGATTAACTTGCAAAGTATGTTCGGCAGTGAATAAAAAAACTGAAAGAAATTGTAGAGCAAAAATGATAAAGGCGAAATCAAATCATTTCGTTCTATTATTGTGCAGTTAACCATGATGGGTATGCATCTCACACATTCCGCTCTGATTCAACTGCATTGCAGAATCAGCTTTTGAGCTGGACAGTGATCATACCGTGGGTAGGAATGTAAGCTGCTGAGCCTCTCTCCCATCACAGGCTCTGCTTTGCAAACTGCTTAGCAGCATAATTCACCTACAGTGACTTAGACTCGTTCACTGTAGCCTGATAAAACTGCAGATTTGTATCCTTATGTAAAGCGTTATTTTTTTCTGTGACAGCTGATATTTTTTCTAAATGCTTCTTCGAGTTATGAAAGGACTCTGTGGAGGATGACGAGAGACTTTGAATGATATGCCTGTTGCACTGATGACAACAGCAGATGAGGGCCACCATAACAGCAGCTGCCGTTGGGAAAATGATAGTGCTTTGTTTCCCTCTACTGGTTACTGGTGCAACCGCCATCTGGACTAGACCACAGGATAAAATATTTGCATTTGTGTGCGTGATGAGTGAGGTAAAGAAATGCTCCAACAGACGAAGAATAAAACAGAGGTTGAAAGTAGATGTTAGTAATGGAGGAGGAGGGACAGTGATAGTATCAAAGGGAAAGACATACATGTAAATGTTGTACTATCTAGCAGTTCATCTCTGCAGGTGATGGATGGTAGACACTCGCCTTAAATAGAGCTGTTAGCGGAGGAGCGTAAAGGCTCAGCGCAACGGATCAATTGTGACAGAAATCATCTGCTGTTAGGTCACATTATCCAGCAGCAGGTACGTGAACAGAAAAAAAAACAAGCGTACATTTCAGTCTTCTTGCTTCTTTTCCTTCGCACAACCCACTGTCAGCTTGTTTTTCTCGAGGTAACACTGCAGCGAGGCTTTGAAAGCTTGCTATGAAGCCCCTGCAAGGCTGTCAAGTTCCATGGGATCGTGTTGATGTTAATTGATAGGTTGATAGAGACAGACTAAAAGAGAGATTTCAACTTCTTGCTGAGTACAGTGAGATGTAATTCCCCATCCCCTATTGTTTCCCTTGAAATTTCAGCTCATCCTGAGGAGAATGTCAGCATCTCAGCATGCACTGAGGTGAGATTTCACGTAATTTTCAGATCTCAGTTGTTCTCTTGTTTGAATTGTTGCCAATGAGAGCACATAGGTCTCAGGGAAAAAAGGTGGTCAGCACTGTACAGGTTGCCCTTGAATGAGGTGATTATGGGTGAATCCTTTTCTCTCTATTTTTTTCTTCACATCTCAGGAAACAGTGCATACATTCCCAACGTAAACACACAACCATGGTAATACACACCCACACACAACCCGCAGAACGTGATGTGCTGTTGCTGGAGTGGTGGTGTGAGGCCAAGGTCATGCAGTATCACTCGTTTATTCCCATAATCCCCTGTGTTGGATGGGTAAGAGGCTTGCTAATGGCTAGCACTCTCCGAAAGGGAAGTGCTGCCTTAACATACACTCTAGAGACTCTCACAGCCCACAGCCCACCACCCTGCGTAAAGAGCACAGCACATGGTCTATACAATCCATCAACATGGCTAATTAGGCCCCAGTAAAATCCCTGAGAGAAGCATTATGAGACGATGCAGAGGGGCGTGTAATAGCACCATTGTAGCAATCAAGAATCCAGGGAAAATATCTGGTTTGTTAAAAAGTGTTGTGAAATAGTATGGGTAACACTTGATCCCACAGTACTGCTCAAATAATGTAAATTTCAGTGGTTGGGGGAACTTTAAAGAGCGCCGCAGTCGTTTTGAAGTCAGCAGCATTCGACTTGAGAAAGCTCACCAGTGGAGATGAACTGAGTTTCCCAAAAAAAAAAAGATGTATCAATAGGGAAAACTTTTTATTTTAACAGCTGCTTTTGTCAACCTATAGCCACACATGCATTTCACAATAACGCTCTCTGCATTTCATGAGGAAAGTTTCTTTTTATAAGAAAAGCAACAAGTCCGTCAACTTATATCACTAAACCACACGCACAACTGTCCACACTCTCAAGGACAACACAAACACATATTGATTTCTGACACTGATCATTAAGATTAAGGTATGAAACACATGTCGTAATAACTGATACATTGCAGGGGTGAAATGAAGTTAAGGTGGAAATGTCATGAAGACATGTCTTGATGATAATATGGCTCGCTGTGGTTATTTGTAGTAACAAACCACCAAAGATTCTGAGCTCCAGTTTTACCAGTAACTGAAATTCTAGTACTATATTTACATACTAACACTATTTATATCTGTGCTTTGCATCCACACAGTCCATGGATTCACTTTGCTGACCAATCTAACAAGGCGTAGTGCATAACTTTCTACTCCACCTTCTTGTTCGAACATGGTTCCCTGCACTAATTATTATTTGGGATCCGGATCCCAAGTAATAAGGTAGCCCAACCTGAAATGTTGAACTTGAGGCTTCAAGTGTAACACTTTGGGCAGTCCACAAACCAGTGTTGCTATGTTCATCTTCCACAAATCAGGAAAGATCATTAATTCAAACCATCCGTCAAAGAGCTCAGTAGGATGAGCTAAATGGGAGCTGGCCAGGGTTCGAGTCTGACCTGCAGCCTTTGGTCACATGTCTTCCACTCTTTCTTGTCAGTCTTCACTATATCTTTCTAATAAAGCCATAAAAAGGACCAAAAAATACAAAAATGTTTCACATTTCGATGGCACAGACTTGTCTGCTTACACAAAGAGTGACATTTCTAAATTATGAATGCCTGTTCCCTTGAAAAATTAGGATTTAAAAAAAGCTTGACGAGAACAAACAATTCTATCTAAACAGTGGAAATTTAAGCCTAAAGCAATGTCCACACAGGGAACAATTCCCTGGTTGCTTGTTGCTTTGAAGCTTTGGTTACGTGCACACATTCCAGGCTTTAGTTGAATAGATAACCCTCTAACCATCTAGATAAGCATCCTGGACTCTCGCTGCTAGCTGCTTAAATCGCTTGCCCTGAAAAGCCACGTCCACTTTGCGTCACCAGACGTTCTTACACCAATCGTCGCTGAAAGTCGCAGAACGTCTTTGTCGTTGTCTACGCCACATTGCTGTAAAACATTTCCTGCATTAATGCAACTTAATTTTTACTCATATATATACTTAAAAAATATAAAAAAAATTCGGAAGCAAAAACAAAATAAATAATAAATATATCCGTCTAAAATATATTAAGAATATCACTTCTCTGTGGTGCCAAATCTCTGTGAAATACATGCTTTTTCTCCTGTGTCTGAGCATAAATATTACAGAAATTCTGCTTTTGACATCTATACTAAATTATGCAATTTTACATTGTTCTCCTGAAATGCTTGTAATTTTAAAAACAACCGTCTCCGCAAAAAAGAAAAATAAATGTCAGCGCCATTGCGGCAACATGATTAACAGTTACTGATATCTTAGTTATTAACACTCTCATCACTGTGTGCTTGTGGCACCTCATGTCCCAGATCTCGCTGCATTTTTGATAAAAGACATGAGCTTCATCACTGAATGGATGTCCTTAAATTGAGGCGAGAGTGGAATCCGGGACTCTTAAATGGAATTGTCTCTCTGTTCCCTGTTTCGATCCTTCAGATCAACAATCCTTCCTCTAGGTAGGAGAGAGCAGGCAGGCAGCCGAGAAAATAGTTCAGATTAAAGCTAGGTAATGGCACATTTCTAGGCCCTTTGTGTGAGCTGTGCATGCAATTTAAGGCGAAGCCATACAGGAAGACTTAATATTTCATTGCGCACTAGGAGATGGGAATTGAGAGAAGAAAAAAAACGCATATGTCTCATTTTGCAATCTGATTCGTCTCAGCAAATCAGCCAGAGTCAATGTCATTCCATAATGAACTCTCCTCCACCATTCCAAGCATTCTGCTGCCATGCAGCTGCCTGTGAAATGTATTTTGAGCTTCAGCAAGGGGTAAGGGTCTCTCTCTCGTTTTCACTTTTTCTCTCTCTCTCTCTCTCAGTAGCCCTTGTCAGGCTATAGGCACCATTTTCCTTCTTTTTTTTCCTATCCTCTATTCCTTCTCTTCATCTGCCACCACCCAGAAAACCTGTTACTCCTCCCCCACACCACACCCTCTCCATCCGCACCTCCGCCTCCACCCTGTGCTGGGTTAGGGCTGGAGATGAGGGAGGCAATGGGAGGTTTTGATTGACTAAGATGCTGAGATGTAATCTTGTGCAAGCTGAAATGTGAAGTGTGCGCTTCTGGTTGGGTGTGTGTGAGCAAAAGGGAAGGGGCTGGGGCAATGTGTGATGCTCGGTTTATTGCATCGCAAGCTCATTTGTTTGTATTTTATACCTCATTTCGGCTCAGACGAGCCGGCTCCACATTCTGACTGCGGGTGACCTAGTTTCACAGCACCGTGCGACTCTCTCTCTCTAATAATATAACATACCTCTTTTAATACATTACTTTTGGTAAATACGCTGCACTGTGTGGATATGATTTAATGCAATATACCTACAAACTAG
Source organism: Pelvicachromis taeniatus (assembly GCA_015108175.1). Lineage (NCBI taxonomy): Eukaryota > Metazoa > Chordata > Actinopteri > Cichliformes > Cichlidae > Pelvicachromis > Pelvicachromis taeniatus. The sequence goes on along the minus strand of VURO01024517.1, from coordinate 14,413 downwards.
TTTTACTGAGAGGAAAATACAAACTCTAGCTATTTCACTCTGATAGTTTCTCCTCTGTCCCCTCAGGCACAGCTAAGCAGTACGTTAGCATGTTAGTGCAGTGCGTGACACCACTTTGACAGCACTCTAAACATCAGAAGGACTAAAGCTCATCTTGGCCGTCAGGGATATAAACATGGGGTACTTAAAATTAGAGATGGCTTGTTTATGGGTACAGAGAGGCATATAAGGAAGATAAACTATGAGTAACATGACATAAACATAAACTTGTCCTACTTCAAAGGTAGGTAGGCTCTTTTTTTAGACCTGCTACATGGTGTCAGCTGGAGTTAGCTAAAATTCCCTATCTGACTTTGTGCAAAACTGAGACTGTATGTAAAAGAGACAAGCGTGATTTAAGCAAGTCAAGTAACGAGATGCTTCTCTAGTGTAAAAGGCAACTTTGTTGAGATAGAGAATTATGCACTGTGCAAAACCATACAATTCACTGTTGGGCTTTACAGTGTTGCTCTTCTGCAGCATTGTTCATTCCCTCCTAGGAGGTCCTGAATCTTCCCCTTCTTCCACGGGGAACAGAACTAGTGTGCATGTGCTGTTCAAGTCCAGGTGCAGGGAGAGCAGGTGGACTAGGGCGGGACTGCCAGGGGACCACAATGGGCTCAGAGGCTTAGAAGGTCACAGTGGGAAGGGTGGCGCAGCTCAATCATCCCTCTACCCTAAGGGCACCTCAGAGCTACACAGCTGTGAAAAGAGAGGAAATTCAGCCTATATACTGTATGTACAGCACAGCACAATAAGTGTGCAGTGCGCACGAGTCCACAAGACACATATACTGCACACGTACAGCCATATGAAAAGAGAGCTCACATATTTATAAACCAAGCAAAAATCCACACTTGGCTCCACTTTCTTCACATCCCTTGCTTTGTTCATTCATTTCTTCATTCACAGTTCATACATGGCCTTTGTACTCCCTCCCCCTTAGCCTGTTTCGTTTCTCCCCGACTCGAAGTTCTTGCAGCAGTAGTGGGTAGTAGGTAGCCCGTGCCATCCATTATTCCCAGGCAGGAGTGCATTAAAGATTCATCTCTGCAGCTCAACCTCAAAGGAAAGACTATGACCCCTGGTATAGCTGCTGAATTATGGAGACCGCCAATAAAGTTGTTTGCCTTTGATCTCATTCTCAGCTTTCGCTCTCCCAGGTGAACGTGGACAGGTGAACACATGGACACACACACCAAAGTGCTGTTATATACACTATATTCCATTTTTACTCACTCTTGCCACTTCTTACACTTTTATTCTTCCCTCTTACAAACACAAATTTCTCCGTATTATGTTTCCTCTCTATATTTCTTCTTGTCTGCCACTTTCATTTATAGTCAATGAAACATATGAAACCAAAGGAAGAGAAAGTATTGGATAATAATAAAAAAAAAAAACTTCTAAGATGTTGATGAAGCAGTAATGTTACAGTACAGTCTCACCTGTATCCTGGCCGCATACTCAAGGACGGCCTGGTGCTGGACATTCCACTTCTGTCATTAGCCACAATTTTTTGGCTTCCTCCCTCAGAGAAATGTTGCTTGCAGCTCCAGCGGCAGAAACACATTTGCTCGCACGTGCGCGCTGGTTATATTTAATCGATGTTGAGCGGAGGGTCCTGTTCAAAATGGCTGTCATTTGTCAGGTATTAATAATTCAGTCACATAAGCACAAACACACAGAGATGAATTTGGAGGAAAGCACACATTTCCACAACAGACTGTGCAAAATGCCCCTCGCCCGAAGGGGAGTTTTCACACCCAAGTTTCTGTTTACTTCTCCTTTGGACAACTACTGTTGTTCACTGCACTTAAAATATGGCAGAGTCGGGAACGGCTGACACTGGAGCAACTACAGAGCGCCACAGAAACAAGACGGTTGTACGAACAACTTCATAAACACGGAAAGAACCCAGAACCAACCCATCAGCCGTGACTGTGGTCAGAGGTAATTTTATCATGCGCTATTATTAAAAGGTGGCTGCACTGTTCAACTTGATGGTGCGTTAGCTTTCCTGTGAATAGTTTAATCCGACTGTTGACTGTTTCTTTTATAAGAAACATTGGACGACAGGTGAAGGTGGGATGCTTGTGTGAGTGAGATAGGGTGTCTTATATTCTATATGTTCCCAGTGTCCCATCCTGGAGCCAATAAATCTGAACTGACATTGGCATTAGTTGCCAATGTCAGTTCAGAGAACACAGGGAAGATCAGAAACGGGGAAGAGTGTAGATAATTTATTCCTACACTCGTGTCTATGCTTATGCACACTCTAGATTCCCTGTTGATCAATGAGGTGTGGACATCGGTTGGTGTCGTGTTATAACATAGAGTGATAAAATACTTTTCTCAAAGGTACAAGAAAAGAACATATTTTAATTTTCCAAATCTTATATTAAGGTCTTAGTGGGTGATGACAGAGCACTAGACAGCATTACATTTAAAAGGGTTCGAAACACACACACACACACACACATAGTGGATAACTCTCTGCAGAGTTCGTCGCCAGCCTTCTGAAAGGGCACGCGTTGACTAGAGACCACTAATGGTGTATTTTTTTGCCTTACTGAGGTGTTGCACCAGTGATTTGGAATGTGAAAGACTACATTCCTGACTTTCAGAAGTGTTCTGAGTGGCAGCATCAATGGGCAGGTGTGTGTTTGACGACACCTGGTGCAGACAGAAGGCATTAGGCTTGCATGAAGGGAGCAACAAAGAGGGAGTAACACAGAAGGAGTGTAGACGGGGACAAAGCAAGAACCCAAAGGAAGCAATGCAAAGCAAAGTAATGTTGTTTCTGGGGAAAAAAGATAATAAAAAGATTAATGTTCCTAAAAGAAAGGGGACTTTCCAATGTCAATGAAATCCACCGGTTTTTGTTCTATTTTTTTTTTTTTTTTGAATTTTTTTGTTTTTTTTTTTTTTTTTTTTTTAATTTT
>VURO01024517.1:0-11409 GCA_015108175.1 Pelvicachromis taeniatus | reverse complement strand
AAGGTCACGGATATCGTGCTTGTAATAAAAAGAACACTCACAGAGCTAACTTTTACAGTTGTACAATGGGCAACAGCATGAAGTCTGATATAGTCTGGCATAGAAGTGAATTATTTGCTTCATTTGCTCCAAAGACCACCGCAAAGGTGTTAAAATCGCTCATCCTAAGCTCATGCACATCACCGATAGCAATGCAAACAAAAATAGATTTTTATGGAACATACATGCAAGACCTAAAATGGCATATGACCTAACTTACATGTGACATCAAAAACGGTGATTGGTTTTCACCGTTTTTGATGTCACGTGTAAGTCATAACTGTGCACAACCTTCATCTGAGCAGAATACCATATCAACTATCCAAAGCACATTACACATATAGTGCTGAAGGCATAGTGATTGAAAGCTGTGCGAAATAAAAAGGGAGTGTGACACCGCTTGAGCAGTCCCACATGGCCCATTCACAATCATCCACATTAGAAGACAATGGAAGTCTCAGAGAGAATACAATGTAATTCATCACACGGTCTTCAGTACCACAATGAGAGAGAGATGAAAGGTAATAAATCATTCTTGACTTATGTGATACTTTTACATAAAACCCCTTCTAAATTTGGCATTGCACAAAACTACTGCAAACCTAACATTACCCCATCGAACTTCCACATGCAGCGGACATGAAACGTACTCGATATACATTAAATGAAAATGAATTGCACCTGCGGAAAATGCAGTGCATGGTAACATTATTGCGAGATCGATAACAGATGCCTGATGTGTTTTAATCATCTTACATCTGAGAATTTTTATATGCTGCAAAAATATAATGCAGAAATCTTTTTTTGCTCTCAGCTCTAACGGGGTTATAACCACAGCTGATAGTAGTGTGTTAAAACTCTGTTGTTTGAATCAGCAGTTTACCTAATGTAATTGGGATCACGCTGAAGCGAAGGTAAATAGAGCCCGAAAGCTAGCCGAGCTGGGTTTAATGTGTCATATAAATGTACCCTTGGAATAGTTTACTAGGTATCTGTACACGTCTTGATGGATTGAGATTTTACAGTACGCTTTGCTTGCGTGCGTGAAAGGAATCGAAGGAGTTGATGCGGCAATGTCACTGTCAAGGTTACTTTTTTTTTTTTATAGAAGGCCATTCTTCCTACCCTCCCCCACTTCTGTTACCACCTTGCACTCTGTACACTCTGTTTTTGTGTGATGTCAATGAATATGTTCATGCGTGTGCTCACACATGCAGGTGTTATTATATATATTAATGTCTACGTGCGTGTGCACAGCGGGCTTGCATCTGTGTGAGCGCATGTGTGTTTGTGTCGTCAAGGCCTCCAGGAGATGTTCCTCCAGGGTGTCATTTTTATCTCACACCTGTTCCATCTCCTTCATAGTTCATCCTTTATACAGCCTCCTAATCTGCTGAGATGCTACTAAGCACACATATCTTATTGATTTCTGCAGGGTAAAGCTCTCTGATTGGTGTCTTTGATAGAACCATCACCATGGAAATTAGATAAGACAAGTGTTGCTGTATCGTCGGCTGAGCCGAACTCAGCCAGTCATCAACAGCCTGCTCTCTCTGTTTAATGACTATTGCAATGAATGCAGACACAGGCTCTGCAGAGAAATAAGCCAGATCCCTGTCATTATATTGCCACTGCTAAAAAGTCTCTGTTTTGTTAATATTCAAACATATATATTATTTTTTGGTTTGCTTGTTTTTGTTTTTAAATAGTAACATTATAAAGTATATATTTTTTTTCTTCTAGGGAATTAACAAGGGCAAAAATGAGCATGAAACAAACAAAACAAATTCTCTTTTTTTGCAAATCTTTTTATTTACATTTTTTTCACTTTTAACAAACAAAAGTACTTAAAGAGTATTTTATAGTAAACCAAAACTAAATAAATACATGAAAACGAATAGAGAAGGAGGCAGTGGAGGAGTTACAGTGAGTAGGAGGTTAGTTCAGCCACATAAATCTTATTTCAAGTTAGAGTTCAAATATAAAATATATTTCAAAATTCCTATGTGATGCCAAAACCTCCATCCATCCATCCGCTTCCGCTTATTCTTTTCAGGGTCGCCGGGGGAGCTGGAGCCTATCCCAGCTGTCTTGGGGCGAGAGGCGGGGTACACCCTGGACAGGTCGCCAGTCTGTCGCAGGGCTAACACACATAGACAGACAACGATTCACACTCACATTCACACCTATGGGCAATTTAGAGTTTTCAATTAACCTATCCCCACAAACCGCATGTCTTTAGACTGTGGGAGGAAGCCGGAGTACCCGAAGAGAATCCACGCAAACACGGGGAGAACATGCAAACTCCACACAGAAAGACCCCGGCCTGATGGTAGAATTGAACTCACAACCTTCTTGTCAGTATACTTCATAACTACAGCGCTCTCCTATTTTTCATTTTCTTAAACCAGATAACTTTGCACCATCACAAAGAAATACAAAACACAACATTATGGCACTGGCATTACACTGAATAAAAATTAAACTGAGAAGTTGGTTGCAGAAAAAAGAAAATCCATGCAATACGCAAAAAATAAAAAAAAAAAGATGCTAGATTTAAATTATAAACACTCAAATTCAGAAACTGTTAAAAGTAGAAAAACAGCCATCTGCACATTAACACTGAGCTGTATCCAGCAGTGAATCGCCTGAGTGGAAATCATCTAGGGCATTCTTTGTCAGTTATTTTTTAAGTTGCAGAGACATATGGAACTGAGCGTGTCTAAAAACAGACATGCTTTAATCACAAAGAACAGGAAAGACGAAAATGAAATTGAAGCACGGATTCTTTAGTTTGTTTTGCTTTTCTTTTACTATAATTTATGTAAAATTGCGCTTCGCAAACGCAATCGTATTCAAATATATAGAAAGACTGAATGCGAGCAAATAATGGGCCCCATCTCAAATGAGAACCCCTCACACAAAAGTCAGCAAAGCCAGGAGAATGCTCCTCCCTTCAATGTTTCTGACACCAGAGCCTCAGCAGGACCTTCAAATAAATGAAACTGAACCAAATTACATCACTGAGTGAGCGCTCATTTAAACACAGACGGAAACGCACAAAGCAAAAAAATGCTATGTGGTCTGTGGCTGTAAAGAGACAGAGCACATAGCATTTTGTTTGACTGTGGAAAATGGCTTTAAATACAGGACCACTCTGACAAAGTACAGAGTCAGCGGGAACAGCTTGCCTTGGCCGAGCTCATGAGAAAACATGGCTCCCTACAGGAAAAACAACACTTTCAGCGGCAAAAAGAAAAGAAAATACACAGCAACACTAATGTTGGAAATTTCAGTCTGTCGAAATGTTATAGTTAGTCCGTACACAACCACCTGCAGCTGCGCAGGGTATGACGATCCCTTCAGTCTTTTCGCTTGTGACTTTATGAACACTCATCAAGCACGTTTATGTCTTCAGAGTGTTTTCTGAGATTTTTAATTGCAGCTTTTAACAACTTATAAAGAGCCATGTCAATCGTATCATCAAAGACTTCCCCTAAGACATCTGCTTAGCATGCATTAGCTGTTGACTCTGCACCTCATGCTTTTAGTCTATATGCACACTCTCCAAAACTACTCCAACATGAGGGCGGCCAAAACACTAGTGTTGTGGCTTAAAAATGCAAAGTGGAGAAACCTAATGAATTATTAACAACAGCTTAGGAACTATGACAACAAGCCCAGAGAATTGATCACTGATCATCTCACATGCATAAGAACCAGCTCAATCCACCGAGGTCCACCATGCAGCCTTTCCATGATGGGATCTGTGTCCATGTTGTATGCATCAGCACGGCACGAGGGTTACCTACAAAAGTTAGATGCTGTGGTTGATGCTTGTATAAGCCATCATAAGCTCTGAAATCCTTGCCATTTTAAATTAAAATAGAAAATTGATTGTTTTTCGATGAGAATCACTAAAATACAAACTCCTGGTTCTGTATAAGTAACCTGTTAACACCACAAACATGCCCATTATTATATTTAGTCAATATTTTCTTAAACATTTCAAAAACACGTTACCAAACCAGATGTTGTCGATGTATACAAAGACAAAATAAAACGCAGATGCTGTGCTGCTTTGGCCTCTTCGTAATAGGAACATCACATCAAATGTCGTGGAACATGTGGTTGTGTTTGGAGGCTTTCTTCTAAGCCCCAGTGACCTGGATGTTATCTTGCACACAACTGGCAGGCTGCCCTTCAAGGAGCACATCAGCGAGTAAATAAGTGGCTTCCCAGAAAACAAAACATAATCCCATGGTTTGATGCTGAAGAGGCTTGATTACTTTTGTTGCTCTGTGGATTCTTTATAAGAGTGGGGGCTGTGAGTCTTACCCCTGGAGACAAGAGGGGACATCAGAAAGCACAGCGCCTGTCATCTTGTATCCTTCGTCTCCATCCCCTTCTCCTGTCATCGTCAATTGAATCAGGGATAATGACTCTCACAGGGACCCCTAACAAGAAGGTGGTCATTACGCAGATATGATAGAGGAGCCATGAATACAGTCATCTACACGATGGTTAACAACACGCTACAATGCTGCAGCGGATAGAAAACATGACCAGCTACCAGTCGACTAATGGAGTGCATCATTTCATCACCCTTTCAACCCCTGCCGTGACTGTTACACATGATGGAGAAAGGAGATTTGTAAGGCGGGAAAATAATCATCTTGACAATCCTTACACAAGCCTCTTTGAAACATTTGCATTTATAATTTAATGGATAGGGTTTGTTCTCCTTTTTTTTAGGATTTCGCCAGCTGCTCGAATGCTTAAATCTTAAATCCCGGGGTCAAGACATAAACAACAATAAAAACGAAAGACAGAAAGAAGGAATAGGCAACATATGCATAAAAGGATAAGAGGACAGCATCTGCTTATGACTTTCAGGGTTCAGCAGATGGTCATTCTTCATTTCTGGATGTTAATGCTCAACCCACTTACTGCCACTGGAAAAAAAACGTTTTCTCTCTTTTTTTCCCCCGTTTTTTCCCCCCTATTCTTTCTAAAAGGATTTAAGGCTGGCCATCTTTTCTCAACGCTGAACAAAGCAAGCATCATTATTGGTCAGACTGTGAGAACTGTGGCTCAACACGAGCCTAGTCTAAGTAAATTCCAGGGGAAGAAAATAGCTCAGTGGTTTGAGACTTCTCAGTTGTAGGGTTTGCATAGACTGAATCAATCAGTGGAGTTTTGGCTTCATTAAGGATTTAATTTAATTTATTTTAATTTAATTTTTTAAGACCATTAAATCCAGCCAATGTGCTAATGATAACTTATAGAAATGGGCAAAGTTGGACAAATATGCAATGATGACAGAATACTGGCTTGTGTGAAAAATGTGCAGAGAATGCATCATTCTGACATTAATCCTGATTTATCGCCTTCATTCCTTAATGTCATAAAGTCTTTCTTTCATTACTTCTCTCTCATCATTCCTCATTCGTCTCCTCTCGTGCTCTCTTACAACTCGAAAAGTCCACATTCTGCCGTTCAAAAGTTGCAACATGTGCCACCGGCGAGGCTGTGCCACTCAGGTTTATAGTCTTAGTTTTATTATGCACTTCCCCATAAGGCAGCCCTCAGAGACGATGACACCCTAGACACCTATTTAAAGAGCTTGGTGCACATGATGGAGCCTGGGCGGTGGCAGGTTGTCATCTGCAGGCCTTGTCTCTGTTTATGGGCTGTTAGAGCATTTGAACCGCAGGGTCATTCCTGCTGTGGAGGCACCATAACACTCCATAGGCAGACCACAAAATGAACAAAAATAAATCCTAATGAACCTTTTAAGCCTTCTTGTCCATCCGGAGGGTAGGATTGCCATGTGTAAAGAGATAATGCAAGGGGACAGGGGGAGAAGTGGTCTGCCAGCAGGGAGAATGAGAATGGGCAGAGCCGGCTGTCAGTGCTTGGTAAAACTGGTGATCATCCTCTGACATGACAGAAGCTTTGGAGGTGATGGTATAATGGTGTACAGAAAACAGAGGAAATGCCTGTTTGTTTGTGTCAACATGACTGCATGGGTGGGAGTGACTGTCTCACGTCTAACTTATCTTAATCAGAGCACTGATGGCAGTCCTACGAAACATTTTATATACGTGGCATCAGTGTGAAGTTGGTTTCAGTTGAGACTTCCTCTTGAACTCCACCTGTCAGCAGGACCCTTTGGAAAAGTGCTTTGTCAAACCTCTTTGTGATCTTTGCCTTTATCAAGATTTACTGCGTCAGTGTGTCTGTGTGTATCATTGACAGGACGAGAATAAACAAAGCAACACGTGTCACGTGGGAATGAGGAAACACCACCGACATGAGAATGAGGAAGTCTTCTCAAACTGTTGATATAGTGGATATGATTTCGAGGAAGTCCTAACAGTGTGTCTATTGTAAGCATGCAGGAGGTTTGCTGACACTACCTGCAACAAAACCTGTATTTTGGGACTCTGCCTGTTTAAAGACTGAATATTTTTGCATCTCTCACTCTTCAACTAGCCCTGAATATCCCCACCAACCCAGCTGTAATCTATTTTAACTTTGCACACACTAGATGCCTTTTTTAGGATTCAAACCAACAAAGTCTTCAGTGTTGGATTTCATCATTGATAATGTTATACAAATTATTATATTCATACTGTGAGGAAATCGTATGATTTCCTCACAGTACTTTCTGTAACCTCATTGTAATATCAGTGTGAAGAACCCAAGCATTGGCAACAAATAACAATGATATAGTCTTAATCCCCATTTTAAACGTATCTTTTTAGTACTTAAAATTCTGTTTGTTTGTTTGTTTGTTTTTACAAATAAAGAAGAAATATAGATTTCTTTTTTCTTTTAGGAAAAAATGATGGTATGTTGCTTTTTTTTCTATTCATACCAGTGAGAAATATTAAAAATTGATGAATTAAATAAAGTTATTTTTATTCCAAACTGCATTAGAAGTTCACCGGTCACTACAGACTGCATTCTTTTTTCACTAAAAGATGGTGGTACATGTTTGTATGACTGAATTACAGAAAACGTTAATTCCTGTACTTCAAAAACTGATTTTGTGTTAAGTTGTCAGGTTTTTTTTTATCTGTAGGCATGTCACAGCAAAGTTTATGTTATCCCTGCTAACAGAAAAATAAAAATATAAAATATATAATATGTGTTTCCATGATTATATATTTCATGAACATACTAGGCAGGTGTAATTGGTCTCTTCCATTCAATCTCATTTCATCGCCTTAGAGTTTCATTTGATCATTTCTTTGATTTCGACTGGAATAGTCACACTTCTATGACTAAGCCTCAGCAGCACCCCTGCTACCATTATCTCCCTCCACCTTTGCTCCACTACCTCTATCAGAGAACATGAGGACAGGAGCTTGATGAAAAAGGGCACATAGGCAGGCTGAGGAGGGAGGTGATTTCTGCTGTCTCACCTTTGTGCTTTCCTCATTCGACTCTGATTAGCTCCAATAATGTATCTCAGACTTTTCAACTATTCTAAAAGGACGGGGGCTAAAAGGAAGCAAGCAAGTGGTGAAAAATGCACCCCGTCCCTCAGCTCTTCTAAACCATTAATCTTCCTCGTGCTCTGTCATCTCCAGAAAGTGATTATGCTGACTTAATTGTATTTGAGGAGTTTCTCTCCACGTTGAATATATTAAATGCTATGTAAAAGAGGACTTGCCAAACTTTGGATTTGTAAATTACGTGCATTTCTCTTGGGGAACTTCAGACCTCAGGAATTATATGTTTACACATATTTACACACAGGACAAAAGCGGTGGTGAAAAAGCTGTAAAGCTGTTTTTGGGTGTGTGGGTCATTCCAAGATAATAGGTGAATTCAAAGGAATGAGCCATGGGAATGAACAAACTTTGGGGACAAACATATTCAGCCTAGGAGCTCATTACCTGTAATGAGTTTAGTGTGTGGATTACACTTTTCCCCCTTAAATTCCCCATGTAACTACATTGTTAGTATTGAGCTGTGAGCCATTTGCAGCAGGATGCAGGCCAGATTTTTTTTTATGATCAGTCCAAACCATGAAAAGGTGTGCCAGCACTTCAAGGTTATGCAGCAATTTTCTTGCACTACCCTAGCGGCTAACTATCCACTGATTTCTACATCAGAATTGCAATTACGCTTCAAAGGAAAGATGGTCAGACAGTAAAGCACAAAGATGAAGCTTAATTTCCTTCAAAGAACATTGCGAGAGGAGTGCCCCCACTACAAAGTTCAAAACATCCACTTCCACCACACAGTGTTGAGATGGGTCTGCTGCAATCACGAAGAGGCCTGAGGTGAGGTGCTTTTAAAGGTTTTGGAAGGCAACCTCTGCCTCAGGGATCTTTTTCTAACTTTCAGGAATTGTAGGCTAGGGCAATTAGAGGTGTCGCTAAGGAATTTCTTAAGCTGTTTACACGTGACAGGGCCTAGTCACTCACTTACTGTTTTTACACTGGCTGGGTCTATCTTTGGCTGTCCCTTGATGAAGATGAGAGCCGGGAATGAATAAGATTTCACATTTCTTTACTTTGACATACAGAATGAAATCTCGGGGGCCCAAATGCATCGCTAGATTTCTCAAGTGTTCTGGAATGTTGAAAACCATCTTTCACTTATGTTCTTCTGGAATTTGAAAGGAAAGGCTTTTAAAATGTGGCTTCATGAGGAGATGTAAAAGCAGAGTGAATTAGTGATGATGGGTACTTGTTCTTTACCATAATGTTGTTGGGTCCTCTGAAGCTGATGAACAGTCAGGGGGTCTTGGACAGATAATCCCTACAGCCAGAGAGTCTTTGACATATTTTTCATGGCCACCTGTTCATGTTTGGAAAGGCTTTAGAGGCAGCTGCTAGGGAGGAGTGCGTCAGCCATAAGGTCAGTGGTACAGTCAGAAGGGCGATTGGGAGAAGCAGAGTTCTTGATTATTCAACTACGTCTTGAAAGGTACACCATAAAGAGCAGGGTGCTAATCCCTAAACTTGCACTTGACTGAGCACAGAATAAGGCATGGCAGACTAAAGTTGGGCGTCCAATTGTTTAACTACAACAGCATCCAAAAGGATCTGCACCATGGTCTCTCTCAACTGTTGTGCCGGACTGCACCAACGAACGAAACTCAGTTCTGCTCAGTATTATTGGTGTGGCCCTCTACAACATTCTCAGTTTCTCATGTGCCCCTCAATTCCCCACCGCTGGATAAAGACAGAAAGCCAAAAAATGTAGTGTGCCACCTCACCTTGAGGAGAACGTTGCATATCTTCAAACCACTTGATTCAGCAGAGGCAGGGGCAGCAGGGAGGCACGACTGTTTTTCACTTCTCTTCTCCCCCAAAAAATGGCATACAATGGTTTGAATTGTTAATTTTCTTTTTTTTTTTTCAATGCAGCAAGTAAAACACAAGTTTTTATTTTGAAATGACTGAGCTTTTGGGGGTTTGGCTGGCAGGCAGAGTTGGAACGCCTATAATATTAATAAACATGATTTTTTTTATTTTACACAAATGATACAAATTATTTAAAAATGGTACTCAATACATACAATTAGGTCTGACAAAATAATTCTCAATTCTTATGCTTGTAATACGACCAGAGAATTGCAGTGCAGATAAAGGTAGTACATGTTTGTATGAAAAATTCATAATTATATTTCATCTTATTTAATTTAATATGAGTATTTAATTTATTTTGTTCTCTGTTGTGCCTTAGCATGTCCATTTTAAAAATTTCACAAAGTTAATTTTGATCACTGATGACCATAAAGAAATGAATCAGCTCCTGGATACAGTACTGTGCATGAAACAACACACTGATTAACAGTAATTATTAATGAAGGTAAATTATATGCAAGCATGAATCAAGTGCACGCTACCCATATACAAGTTCTTCATATAAAAATGTATACACAATATGATCAATATACAAGAGCCTGAATTAGCAAAGATCTGTGAAAATGTAACCATGGAAAACTCAAACAATACGTTGAATGTTAATAATGTTAACAAAAGTGAATGACTGTGAAACTGCGTGTCACTGTCTATATGAAATCGTCACAAAGGAATGAAGACTCACAAAGGGCATAGTGCACAAAACGCATGCAACACACACAATGTCCAGCAGATACCCGGTGGTCATCAAACATTGTCTCTTTCCTTCAGCTCAGGCAGAAGCTTGTGACATGTTCATTAAGCAGCGGGGATCCCATTACTGCACTCAACAGCCACGCTGTCACAATGCTCACACATAATTAGTTACACATGCAGCCTCAGGAATGCTAAGTGTTGCTCTCCTCCCCTCGCTCACTCATTTTTTTTCCATACAATTCCTCACATCCTCTTTCTTTCCCCCCGTTTGATCACTCTGCAGGTGGCATAGTGTGCCACTTTTAGACTGTCAAAGTTGCTCAGAAAAGCTTTCAAATTACAGTTTAAATTTCCCTGCTGAGAACCTATTAACTTTATAATAGAGACAGCAAGAGAGAGACAGAGAGGGAGAATGAGATTCAAATAAAGTTAAAAGGTAAGAATAAGAGGGTCGCTGACTTTAGTCGCTGTTAAAATTCACATTCAGATCTTCCTCTATCAATAAAAGGTGCTGATTTAGGGGTAAAGGTTTGCAAAGTAATGCCCTTTTTTGGTTGGTTTGTTTCACTCTTTGAATTTGAAACTGAAACCCGTGAAGCAGCAGGGACTGCAATTGTTTGTGTCGGCAAAATGAGTCCTAGTGCTGTATGCAGCCACCATCCCATCTCTGCTAAGTGATCCCTAATGAACATAATGAAATATAGCACTGCTACACATATCAGATATAAAACTCAATAAATACAAATGACGCTATTCTGGTGGGAATAGTTCTACTTTTATCTGACAGAAAAGTAATACTGCATTCATAAAGCACTACTTTGACATTACTGAAGAATCAAGCTATAGGGTATATCAGGGGTCACCAACATGGTGCCCGAAGGGCACCAGGTAGCCCGCAAGGACCACATGAGTAGCCCGCGGGCCTGTTCTAAAAATAGCTCACTATAACAACTTACCAGTAAGCTGCATCTATTTTTATTTTTTGTTGCTATTTTTTTTTAAATCATAATTGCATTGTTATCAATTTGTTAGAGATAATATATATTTAAAAAATATTTATTATAAATATTAGATCAGCGCTAGCTGGTCTCAACAGAAACAGTTGCCATAATCAGTGTCTTTACATAGATGAATATCATTAATTATTAATGATAACATATAATTAAAGTTAAATTGAGGAAATTTGTTATTTTAGAAGTGTGCGTCAAACTGGTAGTCCTTCACATTAATCGGTACCCAAGAAGTAGCTCTCACTTTCAAAAAGGTTGGTGACCCCTGTTGTAGG
>VURO01024515.1:6067-18844 GCA_015108175.1 Pelvicachromis taeniatus | reverse complement strand
GTGAACAGCCTCTGGCATGTTAGAACAAGGCAGCTAAGGGAAGTTGGCAAGTCAGATCCATAACTTCAGGATAAAGATTGGCTCTAAGGGCTGGGTCGGTTGGGCGGCGGTGTGCGACCCACTTTGCGGGGCTCTTCCAAGGCTGGTGGAGCAGTCACTCCATTGCCCTCCCCTCACCCCGCAAGGTGGGCCGTGCACCGCCACTACTAGCAACTAGCCCGCCCGCTAGTGCACCTGCAGCTTTTAGTCTGGTGCGGCTAATGTATGAACAAAATATGATTTTTTCATAATTTCAAGTTGTGCGGCTAATATTCAGGTGTGCTTTGTAGTCCGGAAAATACGGTATGCTTCAGAATTTTGATCAAACTTATATTTAGGCTGGATTAGATGCAGGCTGCTGGGGGCTTCCCATCATGTACTGAGCATTTCTTCTTTGCTCACCTCTTTTCACCCTCTTGTCTTTATGAACTGCTCTAATTCTATTTATTATTAATCTCTGGCTCTCTCCTGCAGTGTGACTTTTGTCCTCTGTCCCTCCGCTCACTCCCAACCAGTCGCAGCCGATGGTCGTCCCTCCCCAAGCCTGCTTCTGCCAGAGGTTTCTTCCTGTTAAAAGAGATATTTTCCTTCCCACTGTCCCCAAGTGCTTACTCATAATGGATCCTCTGACTGTTGGGGTTTTCTCTCCATTACTATAGGGTTTTTACTTTACAATATTAAGCACCTTGAGACGACTACTGTTGTGATTTGGTGCTATATAAATTGAACTGAAATGAATTTAACTGAATTGCCTGAAGGATGTACAAAGTAGACAGAAATAACTAGGGAGACGATTCTTGATAACAGAAACTCTCTGGATCCCTTTATAGTCTTTACAGTTTTGTTTCTATTCCAAGTTCTTCAGTCCAGTTGTTTGAGTACACTTCAGTTACATGCAATCAAATAGGCTGTGTAATGTGTAATAATAATAGCTTTATTTGTATAGCAATTTTCAAAACAAAGTTACAAAGTGCTTCACAGTTTGAATAAAAGCCACGCAGTGAAGACAAGCATACATGTTCAAACATGCAGACACATAATCAACCACACAGTTTTCCAGCATACACACATACATGCAAATAGTTGCAAACTATGGCCAAAAATAAAAGGGATAAATGAAGGAAAGCCTAACCTATAAAAATGAATTAAAATAAATACTTCCCCAATTATTTACTTTCCAAATAATACAAAACAGAAAATTTTCATCATTAGACTTAAATTTTTGTGTAGATTGGACACAGCAAATATAGTGCATTAATGAGCAAGCTTTGGATTTGTGTCTTGGCTAATTTTCTTACCTTCAGACATATCTCCCAAATGTCAAACTGGTCCATTTCCAGAGCATGGAAATGTATGTTTCCCGCTGTTGCATTTGTGGGGTTGCCTGACAATGACCAACTTGAGGGAAATGTCATTACCACCCTCTGCATAATTGTACCTGCTTGTGTGTTTCCCAGGGATGCCAAGGCGTGTGTGGTGCATGGCTCCGACCTAAAGGAGATGAGCTCTGAGTACCTGGACGACCTGCTGAGGAACCACACTGAGATAGTGTTCGCCCGAACCTCTCCACAGCAGAAGCTCATCATTGTTGAAGGCTGCCAGAGACAGGTCAAGGGTCAGACATGTGTGTCTGTGTGAGTGAGAGAGAGAGAGAAAGTGTGTGTGTGTGTGTGTGTGTGTGTGTGTGTGTGTGAATGTTTGATTGGGTCTTTTTGAGAGCTTAAAGCTGAACTGCAATGTGTGGCATTTATATAGATGAATGCAGGCATTTGGGTGTTTGTGATAAAGACTGAATGAATGCTTGAATGTGCCTGTTTATGTCTAAGTGTGGAGGTATGATTCAATACAGGTGTGTGTGTGTCTTCCTGCCATTTAATACTGAATACAATTGTCTGAGTGTGTGTTTGTGTGAGTATACTTGAGCTGATTTTTAGTGCAGGTGGTTGAATGGACGAATGCAGGCTTTTGTCCTCGTGCTCATTTAAGTGTGTGCGCCTGTTATGGAGGCCTCTTTGTGTGTTTGAGATGAACTGTTTGTTAAACTCTACATATGTGCCTTAAGCTAAATGCTTAGCTGTTTATGTACAAAACTTTAAAATTATGTGTGCGTGCACTCGTTCACATCCCCATATATTGAGGTCATGCTACAATTCACCCTGGCTCGCTCATTCTCACTCCTTGTGACTGAATGACTGCAACTCAATTCCATTTTTCATTTAATCTCCCCAGAGCTGCTTTGAAAAGACATTATTAAGACAGAAGGGGCGGGGGGGTGGGAGTGGGGAGAGAAAGGCTTTAAATCACGGTACTTATCTTTCTCCTCTTGACACTTTTTGTTCGCCGGTCCTTGTGGGTACAGGGGGCGATCGTGGCTGTGACAGGCGATGGCGTAAACGACTCTCCGGCGCTGAAGAAAGCCGACATCGGCGTTGCCATGGGGATCGCCGGTTCTGATGTGTCCAAGCAGGCGGCTGATATGATCCTGCTGGACGACAACTTTGCCTCCATCGTCACCGGAGTGGAGGAGGGTGAGTGTGGGGGAAAGGCAGGGTGTCAGAATGGAGGCATAAAAGGAGAAAATTATAGAGGAGGAAACGAGAGTGAAAGAAAACATTGGGACAAAAAGTGAGTCGGTGAAATAAAGGGATCAAGAGTTTGAAAAAGAAAAAAAAAAATTCTCCCAGGAAGCTCTTTTGTCATTCAGCACTAGAGACCCGAGATTTTCTATTTTCAATGAATAGCAGTTTATATGAGCAGAAGTCTGGTTGATTTCACGGAGTGTCGGGACTCAGTCAAAAAAATTAACTTTCAACTAATTTAACATTTTTTGTTAGTGTTGACTTGAATACAAGAACATTTTATAAACTGATAAAATGAACTAAAATATTTGTTTAAGTCCAAAAACATGCAATTTGTGGGGATAGGTTAATTGAAAAATCTAAATTGCCCATAGGTGTGAATGCGGGAGTGACTGTGAGTGCGACTGGTTGTCTGTCTATGTGTGTTAGCCCTGCGACAGACTGGCGACCTGTCCAGGGTGTACCCCGCCTCTCGCCCCAAGACAGCTGGGATAGGCTCCAGCGCCCCCCGCAACCCTGAAAAGGATAAGCGGCTGCAGATGGATGGATGGATGGATGGATGGACTTTGCTCAGCACTATGTAGGTCTCGCACTGAAAGGACTCTGAGAAGTTTGAGTTAAGAAAAAGGAGTTTCGTGGAAAGGAAAGTGTTCATATGTGATGTATTAATAAAGAACATTCGGAGACCCGAAGGACAGATTTTGACCTACAATTTTCTCAGGAATACTTGTAATTTGACATGTCTTTGCTCTCAAGGATTTGACTTGAGGTTTAACCTTAGATTTGCTTTGAGAGACTGATATTTAATTTAGCTGTGGGTGTTTAATATGGTCTTAGATGTAAAAAAAAATCCATTTGTATTGTGGATATGATGATGAAGGGGTCGGAGTAACCTTCAGAAAATTCACTCGGCCTTGACCCACCTTAAAAGACAATATACAAGTTATAACTGTGTAATATTTCACCCAAATGCATATGCACATTTATATTAATATATTAATGTGCATATGCATTTTTCATCAACACTTTTTTCTTTCTTGTGTTTTCAATCACCGCAGGTCGCCTCATCTTTGACAACTTGAAGAAGTCCATTGCGTACACATTAACCAGCAACATCCCAGAGATCTCGCCTTTCCTCCTCTTCATCATTGCGAGTGTTCCTCTTCCTCTGGGAACGGTCACGATCCTCTGCATTGACCTGGGCACAGACATGGTGAGCACCGAGAAAACAAACGGAAATATCTCTTTGCAATAATACCACAAATAGTTTCCTTGACCAACTTTGTTGAGCCCCACAAGCCAAGCAAAACTTTCCAAGCACCACCTCACAGTCTTAACACTAATGAGGCGTTTGCATTAAAGCTGTTTTTATTCTTACATGCCTTTGGAACAATTTATATTTAAATTTACAATTTAAATTTTTTTATTTTAAACATTTTAGAGATTTTTGCCCATTTTAATTTTCAATTTCGATCATGTAATACTTCTTAAACAGAGCGCAGTTTTTATCTGAAGTGTATTTGCTTTTTGCGGATGATGTGGTTCCGTTGGCTTCATCGGGTGATGGCCTCCAGCTCGCTTTGGAACAGTTTGCAGCCAAGTGTGAAGCGGTGGGTATGAGAATCAGCACCTCCAAATCCGAGGGCATGATCCTCAGCCGGAAAAGGGTGGAGTGTCCACTTTGGGTGAGGGACAAGTTCCTGCCTCAAGTGGAGGAGTTCAAGTGTCTCGGGGTCTTGTTCACGAGTGACAGGAGAAGGGAGCGAGAGATCGACAGACGGATCGGTGCTGCAGCTGCAGTAATGCGGACGCTGTATCGCTCTGTTGTGGTGAAGAGAGAGCTGAGTGTAAAAGTGAAGCTCTCAATTTACCGGTCGATCTACATCCCTACCCTCACCTATGGTCACGAGCTGTGGGTAGTGACTGAAAGAATGAGTTCACGGATACAAGCGGCGGAAATTAGCTTCCTCCGAAGGGTGGCTGGTCTCTCCCTTAGAGATAGGGTGAGAAGTTCGGCCATCTGGGAGGGGCTCAGAGTAGAGCCGCTGCTCGTCCACATCGAAAGGAGCCAGTTGAGGTGGTTCTGGCATCTGACAAGGATGCCTCCTGGGCGCCTCCTGGATAAGGCATGTCCCACAGGAAGGAGGCCCCGGGGCAGACTGAAGAGACTATGTCTCTTGGCTGGCCAGGGAGCGCCTTGGTGTTCCCCCGGACAGGCTGGAGGAGGTGGCTGGGAAGAGAGAGGTTTGGGCTTCTCTGCTTGGGCTGCTGTCCCCTCAACCCAGCCCCTGATAAGCGGAAGAGGATGGAAGGATGGTGTATTTGGACTCGATACTTTATAAGTAACTATTTCTGGCTCCATTGCTTTGTTTGCCATCACCTGAAGATTTATCTCATCAGTATATTTGTCTGTCTTTTCTCACCTTAACTGCTTTAGGATTAACATCGCTCATTTGGACTCAATCAAATATTTCTCCTTCCTCTCCAGTTAACTATGCTAAGCAGCTGCAAGTGAGTGACTACATGACAAATTCATAATCTTATTGCATCAGCCCAAAGATAATGTGAGTGTGAATTTTCTCAGAGTCACAGATGAAAATCCAGTGCCTAAAGCCAGTCGTAAGACTTGGTGCCTTATTTCAGCTGTAGCTGAAAGTCCGGGACTTATAGGCAACAGTTTCACTGGGTTGTTTGCCTTTTTTCCAGGCATGATCAGTTATTGATTGAATAATTCGCCTTGAGTTGACGAGTTTTGCTGTTGCCATTTTATCTTACAATGCACCAGCTGCACATGCTCCCTTTAGGAGGACTTTAGGCCTATAGAACTATAACAGAAATGACTATTTGGTTTCAACAGATGTAACAGAGTATTACTGCTGCTTTGCAAGTGAGTTGCGGGTCAGACAAAGAGTTCTACACATGCAGTGGTTTATGATTTACAAGCTCTCAGTCGTGCTCATTGGCTAACAAATTGTCAGTCAGTCATAGCTACTTTCCCAAAGACTTATATAAGAGAAAGTCTTTATGCAACCAGTCACACATTGTTGACCACTACAAAAAATACACTTCTGATTTAGCTTCAGCTCCGGAAGCTATGTCCATCTTTTATACCGTCTATGCTAACTAGCATAAGCACAAAGCTAATTAGCATATCTTTACATATTGCACCTAACCAGAGCTATTTATCACACACATTATTCATCCCACATTTGTACACATGCTGTTTACACCAATACAAAATGTGCTCACAATGAAAAATGGTTAAACTGTGTATTTCACCAGAAAGCTTTGGCTACATACCGTTAGGGTCCATCCCTGCCATAGCTGTCACACAATCCTCATTTGTTTGTCTTTTTTTTACATCATTTATGTACTTCTTACAATCAAATCAATCAATGCAATCAAATTCTCTAGTAGTATTGTAGTAGGATTCAGTGCTCAGATCAATATGTGACTCATGACAGCTTCATAACAATTTCAATTTCGGTTTCAGGACTGTTACACCAATACTTGTTCTTGATCCCCAAGTAGAATGGCACCTTTATTGCAAGACTCTTTATTTTGTTTTTATATAGATATATATGATTTTTAAACAACAATTGCAAAACTTAAATTGCCAATCCTGACATGTTATATACCTATTTTTGTGTTTGAAATGCTGCTATTTATCCAACTTTTACCATTTCTGCATAGAACTTTTAGAGCTCACAATGCAGCATAAAGTTTTAGACAAATCTTTATTTATTGAGTTGTGAGCTTTCACCTGCTAAATGCGGGCTAATTTTAATGATTTGTCTTCAAGAGAAAGCGCTAATTATTAGCATGCTGCATAGCTACCGGCAAGCTAAAGGTGACATTAGCGAAAATGGCACTCATACTGGTGTCAAATATGAGTGCCTGAAGGTAAAAAGAAAAATGTTTGGTTTTATTTGCTCTTTCAGTTGGGGGGAGAAATTCGCTTTTGCCTCACCGTCGACGTCCATTTGTTCATGTAGAACAAAGAGCGAGTGACACTTGCATACAGACTTACATTTCACAGCTCCAGTATTTCCAGTTGCCAGTCTCTCCTTTGTATTTCTAGCAGCGAAAAAAAGAGGGTTGCTGGCACACTGCTTGCCTCAGGGGCGTAATCCATCATTACAACAAAAAGGAATCACACAATGAATATATTCAGAAAGACTTGTTCAGTTCTGTCCATTATTTTAACTTTAATTTTTCCTGCTCTCACCCAGGAGCCATTAGCGTGCGCCCGAAACTGGCTGTTATACAATGTTTCTCACGTAATCAGGTACATACATTAGAAATAGTCTCCCACTGCCATGAAACATTTTTCCCCCCACAGGTTAAAAATGAAGAGAACTGCTTGCTCACATTGTTAATAAAGCAGTTCAGACATATTTTACTTGGGTGACATCAAAATTGAACTTCTTTGGTTTCCTAGCAGCAGAACAGATTTGTTCCTGTTGACAAATATTTACTCAGCTGTCTCAGATCACAGACACGCTGCATTCTTTCTTGGTTGAATTTCTCTTCAAAGATGACATGACTGAATTTTTAATTTTTTTTTAACACACAAATTTGTTCACCTGTTTTGCATATAAAAAACCCTTCCCTTCAAAGTAACATGTCTTCCTGTATCCAGTAACTGCTGGTGGAGCGAACAGCTGGATGTGAGCTTTGAAGAGTAGGACTAGCCCCCCCCCCCCAAAAAAAAAGTACTTGAGAAGTGTTTATTGTACAGTACAAAAGTGCAGAAATGTACAAATTTCCAATGGTGGTAAAGCTGTTAACAGCTTGTTAACAGCGACGTTCCACTCCAAGCTACAGGCTGGAGGGCTCTGCTGAGATTTAGGAGTGACAATCAGCACTTGGAGTCTGCTAGGATTATTTTTAGCAGAAATGGATGCTTATCAAAGCAAGATGTAGCACACTTAAGAACGCTTCAACACTGAGACTTCGTTTTTACACGTGCACTTTCAAAGGTGCAAAAAAAAAAAACCTGAAATAAAAAGCTGTGTACACATCCCTCTCTCAAGCTCTATCCTCATCTTTCTTCACTGCTGCTGTGGGTCAGGGGAGTGTAACACCAAAACAAAGTGGATTTGTACACCACAGAGCATGCGCTCAGTTTCACACAATGCCAAGTCCACACCTCAAAGCCCTCCTAAGACCTAAAGATTCCTGCCCTAAGTCACACATATTGCTCTGTTGCTTACCTGGTAAAACCAGCCAATATACGATCTTTATTACAGGGACCTTTCTAGCCTCCTGTTTTATGAATGTCTTGAAATTCACTATCCGTCTCTCTCCTCTTGTCTCTTCTCCCCTCCTCCCTCTCTGTCACTGTCGTTACTTATTTTTTCCCTCCCTCCCTGTCGTTTCTCTCCCTTTTCTCCCTCTACTCAGTGATTGAGTGATTATATTAACAGTCTAGTCTACCCTGTGTCTGGCATTGTCATCACGCCTTTGTACAGTTGCCACAAAGACAAATTCCTGCACATTCATCGTACAGGGAGCTTAAACCGAGGTCGTTCTGTTCTGTTTCTCCCGTACCCTCCAGGTTCCAGCTATCTCCCTGGCCTATGAGACAGCAGAGAGTGACATTATGAAAAGACAACCAAGAAACCCCAAAACAGACAAGCTGGTCAACGAACGCCTCATCAGCATGGCATACGGACAAATAGGTTTGGCCTCTCACGTCTCGTAATCTTTCAGCACTGCAGCTTTTAGACCTGAATCACTGTGACAGGCCTCTTCTTGTGAAGTTTCAGCAATAATAAACATGACAGGCATAGAAACATTAAATATTGGCATTTATCAGAAATTTTGGCATTTCTAACTGGCTTTGTAAATGTGTAAAGGAAAATAGATCCAGAGGTGAGCAGATAGTCCCACAATTTCCCTCTAATTGTTGTGACATTTCGAGCAAATTGAGAGTAGAGAGTGCGACTTTTTTTTCCTGCTTAATCTTGGTCGTGTTCCAGCCGTTGGAGCCTCGCTTCAATGCATGCTTTTTTATCTTTGGGTTTTACGTGGTCTGGGAATAGTGAAAAATCAAAGACTGCCCTCGTTTTATAGGCTGGTAAATAGGTCAAACTGTGACAGGGCCTCACTGGATGACATGCAATCTTAAAATTGAACATGCTCTAAACAGCCGGTAACTCATGAACTCCCATAATGTGTGCAAGACAAACACTGCTGGGGCAAAATGTTTGCAGGGCACAACAAATCACATTTACAAACCACTGCTGTGACATCACAGCCACAAGTCCTGAAAAGCCTACTGATGATGTGATCCTGGGTGACACTTAGTGAATGCAACAGCAGCCAAAACCGTCAGCAGTGAGGAAAAAAACGTTAAAACGGGTGCAACCAGCTTCGTGTCACTGACATGATGTCATAAAAACCTCAAACATAAACACTGACCTGGCAAAGAGTTTTAATGTAACAAATTCATGAACACAGTAATTAATAACCATTGTCTTAATCCACGATCAGTCATTTTGAAGGTTTGGTGTAAGGGAAGCCTTTATGCTCTGCAGTAAGATGTCCATCCTGCTGAAAATGTTACACCCACTCTGACAAAACTAATTTGCCAACATCAAATTAAAAGTCACTAACACCTATTATGGCAGTGCTCAGCTGTCTGGAGCTATTTACCTTTTAAAAAATAATGTCACAGAGGAAAGCGGGATGAAAATACATTAATCTATGCTGCTTTTTTTCCCCCGACAAACACTAATGGATTGAGCTACTATAGACTCAAAATAGGCACTTTGTAGGGATATAAGTCAGTATATATATTGTCCAGGTTTTAGTTTAATCCCTTGTCCTGCTTATTAATTCAAAAATATGTGTGGAAAATTGTTACGGCACCCAGTTTACACAGTTGCCATGCATGTTCAAAATGTATTTGCTGATGGTGTAAGTAGACTTTGCATTTGTCATCTTAAAATGCCACATCAGTTTACTTTACAGGATTGCATTTTTCTACAACATTTGCCGGAAATAAGTAGACGTTTCAGTATTAATAGTAAGAAATAATAAGAAATATATCAGTTTTTAACTGGTTAACAAAGTCGTAGCTTAACTGTACCTGCTGGAAGATGTACGGTGGATAAACTGAACACACAAAATAAGTAGCCGATGAAGCTCTATGGTCACAAGTTTAAATGCACTCATCACTTGCATGGACGTTGCTTTAAATGTGCGCTTTTGGTTATTTTTTTTAATTGTTCTTTTTCCAGCGTGGAATAATTGTACATCTTTAACGAGTTTAAAAAACAAGAATACTGCACAAGTTTGAAGTTATTTTGGATTTTTGGCTAATCCACACGAGTAAACAGGCTCACCAACCGATTTAAATGAACTCTACCGATTCTGCCAAGAAGACTGGTAACATATACAGCCCGACTTGTTGGCTACCAAACGCATCAGGATGTAGTGCAACTTCCTAAGATACATTTAACTAAATATTAGTGGGGGTATGTACATCCCTGATCCTGTATTGTGTATAAGGAGAGTTTAAATAAATATATATGTATAAAAAAACAGGCTACCACGAAATCCAAGCCATGTATAAACTTCTCATCACAAATGTTTGCATTAACTCGTTACCACTGACAGAATATTTACTGTGTTTTAAATGGGGCAGTGATAAATCAATATCACTTTTCTCTCTGAAATAACTGAAGATTTTAGTTAAGTTACAAGGTTACAAAACCATTGTTGGACATTATGAACTTTTGAAATGTAACAGCTATAAAATGTTATATTATTTTTAGATGATCTAAATGCGTTTTTCCATTGCTGTCTTATTTCACTTTTTTTGAATCCAGGTATGATCCAAGCTCTGGCTGGTTTTTTCACCTACTTTGTGATATTGGCTGAAAACGGCTTCCTCCCAAGAAACCTAGTAGGCATCCGCATCGACTGGGATGACCGTGAAGTCAATGACGTGGAGGACAGCTTTGGGCAGCAGTGGGTAAGGAATGGGGACTGACACTCACCAACGCGACCTGAATGAATAAATGAATGTTTCCACTCTCACGCATGAGTAAATACAATGTGTGCTTCATCCTGGCAGACCTATGAACAGAGGAAGATTGTGGAATTTACCTGCCACACGGCCTTCTTCACCAGCATTGTGGTTGTCCAGTGGGCTGATCTCATCATCTGCAAGACAAGGAGGAACTCCCTCTTTCAGCAGGGGATGAAGTAAGTGAGTGGGGTGTGAAGTAAGGGAGGTGGAAGAAAGGAAAAGAGTGCTGATGGAGGGAGGAACTGAAGCATGTAGAATCGATGCATAAATGAGGGTCGTCAGAAAGGTACTTTTATTCTTCAATATAAAAAAATGATTTTTTATTTGAGGCTGCTAATATTGGGATCCTATCGTCATTGCTATTTTAGTGTTCTGTATTTAATAGACCTGTATAAACCTTTTCTTTTCTCTGACGTGCACTTTTGTCTGCCTAACAGGAACAGGATTTTGATCTTTGGCCTGTTTGTTGAAACAGCTCTGGCTGCCTTCCTCTCCTACTGCCCTGGAATGGATGTTGCCTTGCGCATGTACCCCCTGAAGTATGCTCTGCATATGCATATCTCCACTGAACTGAAAAATAACCTCTTAAAGACCAAATAGGCTGCCATTAGCCTGTCACTCTGGACTTTAAATGTAGTCTGTGATCTTCTTAAACACCATGGTGTTATCCTTAATATTCAAAAATGGCTGCAATGTATTTAACAATTTGCACTCTGCCTGTGAGTCACCACATCTTACTTTTCCCCCCTCAGGATCCTTTGGTGGTTCTGTGGCATACCATACAGTCTCCTCATCTTCATTTATGATGAGGTCCGTAAATTTATTCTGCGGAGGCAACCAGGAGGTAAGCAGTTATTAAGAGAGAACCATGATTAAAAGATTTTTTTTTAAAGCTTATTTATCTTTTTAATAAGCTAGAATAATAATTGTCAAGTGATTGGTGCAGTATAGTAGTTGATACCCCTATCTCAACCGCCACGTGCCAAACTTTTAAAAGCTTTCCTTCTGCCTTGTGTAACTCGCTCAACCCTCCGTCCTTGTAAAAATAAACACCATAAAAGAGTAGACTGTCCAGTCCTTTAAGGACACATTGATTGACAGTGTTGCCACAGCTCTGCTCTGTTGATCTCACCTAAAGCATCCCAGCAAGCATTTGACAGATGGTGACTTGTAGAAGAAGATTGAGTTCAATGTCATTCCAAACAAGCACAAAGTTTTTATATATATAAAAGCACCTTGTAGTGGTGTGTGGACTGAGAATAAAAATGAAAGTACAGGTAACCGACGGTGTTGAGGAGGTAAGCTTTAATTTTGGTGTAATATTAGTAGCATAGTCTATTTCTGACAACTTCTTACGCATGCAAATGCAGGCTTCCCAGTCCACCACTGAGGCTCATCTGGTTTCTCCTGTGATATCTGGGTTTGAGAGCAATATCTATCAACACTGGAAGCGGCTGTCTTTTTGAACTCTCACCTTTCATCATTTATTTTCTGGAACACATGACTTTGTGTAAATGTTGTAATTCGTCAAGTTTTCCAGACAGATATTAATATTATTGTTATTTTTACACGTATTGTTAAACATCATTCAGAAGCTGTGCTTTTTCCACAAACGGTGCTTTAGGCCCAGCATTTAGTAAGGCGGCTAAAATCTATCAGCCATCCAGCAGAATGCAAACCAGTCAATGCTAAACAATTCTCCAGCTTTCAAAAATGCAGCCTCTGCAACACTTCACTGATTATTGTCTTCCAGGTTTGATTTCTCACAAAATAGCAAGTAAATGCACCGCTCTCTGGCAGTTTGCTCTATCACTGAAAACTAATGTGATCTGATGCTTGGGTTTTCAGTCAAAGCTGATCCAGGGAGGATTAAGAGCATGCATTACTGCTTAGACGTTTGGGTTCACTTAATGTCTCTGTTTTGAAATCCCCATTTTAGAAATGAAATACCCCATTGGAAAACCCATTTTCGTCAACGATTACTTCTGTGCTCCACTGTGGTATCTAAGGTTTCTCAGGTTAAAAAGTTAATTGATCACTCATCATAGAAAAAAGCCTTTTCTAATTACCTTAGCACACTTGAAAAAAAATTGTTCTGCTGATTAAAAGAAGCAAAAA
>VURO01024513.1:0-12438 GCA_015108175.1 Pelvicachromis taeniatus | reverse complement strand
CGGGGCTCTTCCGAGGCTGGTGGAGCAGTCGCTCCGTTGCCCTCCACCTGCAGGGCGAGCCGTGCACCGCCGCTACTATCTACTAGCCCGCCCGCTAGCTAGCGCTACTAGCCCGCCCGCTAGCGCACCTGCGGCTTTTAGTCTGGTACGGCTAATGTATGAACAAAATATAATTTTTTCATAATTTCAAGTTGTGCGGCTAATATTCAGGTGCGCTTTGTAGTCCGGAAAATACGGTAAGTACTTGAGCGCAGTTTAATGGACAAAGTTAAACAATGTTGATTCAAATACTATCCGTCCATTTAAGAGCAATTTGAAATAATCATTGACATTCATTAGTAACCAAATCATATTTTAAATGCAGCTCAGATGTGTGGCATTTTGCTCAACATTCAATAAGTCAAGTAAAGTGGCTTTATTGTCATTCCAACCATGTGCAGTGGTACAGTACACAGTGAAACCAGACAACATTCCTCCAAGACCATGGCACTACCTATGACTTATAACAGACAATCAACACAGGGCTACAGAAAGTGCAGAAAGTGCAAAAAAACCCCAAAACAAAACAAAGACAGTGCAACAGCAGACACAACAGAACGATACAGACAAAAAGCTAATAGTTAATCTTCTGTTTGCAATAATGTCTGAAATGTAAGTACATTCTGAGAATGTTCATTTCACGAACTTGATTTCTAAAAAAATAACAGCCTGAGATGTATTTGCAGGTGAAATATACTTAAATAGGCATTTCCTGAAGTTGCAAAGTTGTATTGTTTAGATGTGTAACAACCCTCCTACCCCTATGTCTCTCTGTCTGTGGGAAGTCCCCTCGTGCTAGTGACAAATAGATACACTATTGATCTTCTGTCTGATCTTTCTAAAGGGAATATAATTCATTCAAAATTCACACAGAGCACATTTTGTAAAGCAAAATCACTGCATGTACACTATAAAGACTGTGAATCACAAGAGATGGAGTTGACGTAAAGACAGACCTGCACACACTCCATATTTAGACATTCAAACACCTTAATGCTCCACCATATGGAGCCCAAACATCTGTGCCGCGCTGCAGTATATCTCTGACTTGCAGCACTGTAATCTGAGCAATAAACCGTTGATGAACTGCCCAACATGCCAGGATTCTGCCGCGGTGTTATGGATTTCCTGGAAACTGCAGTGTGACCAGGAATAATGATTTTGGATCCCGGCTTCATGCGTGGGATCTGGACAGGTTAGTGCTGCTTGTAGTTACACGGCCCCGTCTTTAACCCCCAGCAACCCTTCCCCCCTGCAACCCCACCTCGCCGCTTCTTCCCGTGCGTCTGTTTTCCGCCTCTCTGGGCCAGCAGAGCAGACGTCCGCTTGAGCCGGCTGAGCAAAGATAGCGTGACCAGGAGGAGGCTTAGTTTCACTCGCTACCCCTGCCCTTTCCCCACGCATTTAATAAAGTGACTTTTTGTTGAACCTGAACTTTCCCTCATTGCATTCTGGGAGCTGCGTTTACCTCCAGTGAGGCAAATACACACTTATGTAGACGTGTGCGTATGCACACACACTCACACACACACACATATTCTCAGGGCAGATACAGCAATCAGCCTACGACTCTGTATCAGACTCAGACACACATCCCAAAGGCTTAGTTAGGATTAGACCACACACACACACACACAAACACACACCCACACACACACTGCAGATATTCACTCACATCCACACACACAAACAGATGCTCGATTTAGACACACATCCTCTGTCATACAGTCTCTCTCTTTCTCACACACACACACAGTTTCTCATTATCATGCATAGTGGTAGTGGCTACATTGATTTCCACTCTGTCTTAAACTTAGCCCACACAAAACGTGTGTGTGTGTGTGTGTGTGTGTGTGTGTGTGTGTGTGTGTGTGTGTGTGTGTGTGTGTGTGTGTGTGTGTGTGTGTGTGGTCAGCTTGGCAGAGCTTCTCCAGGCTGAGTGAAGATTATGGCTCAGAGATTTTTCACTTCTCCTCCTTTTTCATCCCTCCCTCCCTTCTCTCTCCCTCTATTATACCCCCCCCCACATACACACTCTTACTCCCTCTCCCTGTCTCTTTATTGCTGTTCACTCCATCAATCTCTGTCTTTCCATGAAAGAAAAAAGAAAAGTGCCGTTAAGGAATTTCTAAGAGGCAAGTAGAGGGAATAGAAGGAAGAGAGAGAAATAAAAAGACAGAAGGAGATGAATTGATAAGAGAGGCGAGGGAGGAGCACAAAGAGGAGAACAGATAGGAGGAGGGATGGAGGGAGACAGGGGGAGGAGAGAGGGAGAATGCAGGTGGGTAAACGACAAAGAAACATGCCTGGGAAGATGGGAAAATGTACGGTTTCTGCCAAAATCAGAAGTTATTTTGCAAATAGGGAAGCTGTGACAAAATCCACAGAAAAGGATTGATGGACGAAGCAGAGGGAAAGACGCTCCGTCGTCTCTTCTCGCTGTGGTGCTTCTAATATCTGTCGTCCAGCTTCTCAGACGTCAGATAATGCGACTGGAAGCTTGAGTTGCTCCCTTCCAGTCAGAGGGGATGTTCACATGAGATCTCTCAGGCATTATAGCTATATTATGGGATGTCTTAACCACTGGCATTGCTCCACTCTAATTAACTACCTCACAGCGTATATCTGGCTCCTCACACATTTAGTTAATGGTTTGCAGCAAAGCATGAGCGATCCAATACCACAATTAGAAAGGTTTACTAACTATCTAGCATGAGATACCTGCAACATAATTACTTGAAGCTTAAATCCACAATGGTGAGACCCCTGCTTTTTTTTTTTTTTCTTCATCACAGATTTAGGTAATGAATTTCAGTGGAATAAATGCAGTTAATCCAATAAATCACTGTCAGCTGAGCCGGCTCAGGCTGTATAATTCAAGCATTTGAGTGGTGAATAATAAATGCTATACAGTATGGTGCAATTTTGCATTTACATACAACTTGGGCCAGGCAGTAAATCAGCAGTGTTTCTCGCATTAGTTTGGGCTGAGTCAACAAGAAAGAGCACCTCATTTAATTTTTGTGCATTTGACCCCTATAGATGAATATCACTCAGCTCCATAGCTTTGCTAAGCTTTTCAGCCTCTTTTATCCACTTGTTTTAGTGTGATGGCACTTTTCACTTTAGTGTTCAGTCTTGTTACGCTCATTAATTCTGTGTTCAGAAGCACCAAAAGACCAAATCAGGCAAAATTAGTGAATGAAAGCTCAGCATATAGTAATTAAGTGTCAAATTATTCTCTCAAGAGAAGAAAAAAGAGGCTACATAGGAAATATATCAGTTAAATATATATATAACAAGAGATATAGCGCCCATCAGCAGACATAGCACAATATATTACAAGTTGAATGGTGAAAATCGGACAAAAACTCTGGGAGGAATTAGCGTCCAAAAAATTGGCAACTAGAATAATAATAATAACCCGGGTGGATCACTAATGGGTGAATGCAGTCTATTGCATTCACACAAATATATATAATAAACTTCCAGTGTGACCGCTTGTCTACGTAACCCTTCTTTAATGTTTTGCTCTTATTCCTACCATAACTCACTTTATGAACAATAGAATCAGTTAGACCTGAAACTAGCTCGCCATAAAAAGTGGAAAGAATGCCCGTTAATCGAACGTCCATCCTTTATATACAGTCTGTGGTGTAAACTAGCAATCACTTGCTAACGTTTCTAGCTACAACTTTCAAAGCCAGGGATTTTGCACCAGTTAAGTTAATCAGTTCAACCTAAAACTTTTCCTCGTTGTTTTCTCCCCTCTGTTTTATCTACTCATTTCTTTCTTCCCTTATTCTCACTTCCTGTTTTGCTTTGGTAATGCCTTTCCTTCCGTGTCTGCAGTGTTTTTGCTTCATTAGCTTCCTCTCCTTTGTGACCGTCTACCTGTCCCTCATTAGTTTCACCTGTCTTCAGCTGTTTTCACCTGTGTCCAATCAGCCCTCTGCGTAGTCTCTTGTCAATTTGTTTGTTTGCTCCCAGTTCACCCTGCTTGTTTTTTACTCATACCCCATTTTTATTGTGTTTTTCTCTGCGCGTGTTTTTTAACCAGTAAAGTCCCACTTTCTCATCTAACCCTCTCTCTAGTAGATAGAAAAACCTGAAAAAAATGTTTAAATTTAGGTATCTAAATATGATGATGACGAGTTTGATCATGCTATATCTAAAACACAGTTTCTATGCATCTGAAAAGGAAAAAAGTGAACATACCCGTGGGCTTGTGAAATGTTTTTGTTAGCTACAGAAAAGCTGACATTTTGGAGGAATAGAAGTGGAGATGGAAGTGTTTTTTGGTTTTATTTGTCCATTTCATACAGCAGTCTATAATGGACTGATCATGTGATGAGGATTTAAAGGGTTTAAAAGGGCTTTTGGATAAAAGGCTGAAAAGATGTGTCAAGACTTGTTTTTATAGGAACAATGTTTTCACATTCATGTTCTCTGGGGTGTAAATGAAAATATCTATATTTTCTTAACCTGCAACTTGTGTGGAGGTATTTCCCTACCAACAGTTTAAATGCTTATTAATTAAAAATGCTGTTTGTCTCACACAAACACACATTTTGAAAAAAGATATTTCAGTATTAGGGGGAGTTAATGCTCTAATTCTTTCTTGGCTAACGACAGCCAGTGGCTTTCAGAGTCTTGTCGTCACAGTAATAGCTGGAGACGCAGAGATGTATTGGCCAGATGGAAATGTTTGCAGTTGGTTAGTTACAGTTTGTAATTTGCCTAAAATCAGAAACTGTTCATGAAATGTGTTAATTAGTGAGCTTGAGGTGTGTTCTTTAGCTTCAGACAGAGCCAAGCAAGATTGATCAAATACAACGTATGGTTTAATGTTGGCTATGAGTTCGAAGAAGTGATTTTAACTGAACCTGTTTTAAATTCTGGTAATGAGAAATAGGACGACAAATGAAAGGGCAGAAGATTATTCAGGTTTTCACACAGAGTTAGTGAGAAACGGATTAACTAAAAGGACTGATGTAAACCCAGCAAAGTGCTGTTGAAGCCTTAGACACTTATTCATCACTTTCTTGACTGGATTTTTTTGCATCATGTAAACGTAGACATTCACTGGAGAAGTGCAGGAAAAAAAGAAAACATGTATTTGTTCATTTCAACTCAGGAATTGCGAACAGAAAATAAAGTACCAAAGGAAGAAAGGTTATCAGCTCTCTAAGTCCAAAGTAAAGGACCTTGGCTGAGGTGAAATAATCTAGCTACAAAGAAACAGCAACACAGTGCATCACTTCACACAAGGAAGCCAGAGTGTTACCCACCGCAGAAGCTATTTATAACAACCACATTTAACAATAGTAATGATGATTAATACACTTAAAATATATATTTATACGTATAATAAGCACCAAACAGGAAAGCAAACGGGAACAATTATCAGCGATGTTTGGCATATGAAATGACCTGTTTTGTTCGATGTTAAAATCTCTAATTTTCATATTATTTTATCAGACTTGACACTCTATAAACATTATTATTGTACAACCTTAAGTAATATTATCGTGTTTTGTGGAAAATTGAAGGCACTTTTTTTAAGCCAATAATGACAATTTGATGCTATTCTAATTTTCACGTTTAGCCGATTTTCAGGTTTGCAAACTAATTGTGATGATACAAAACTACTCAAATTTAAGACCCTTAAATCTAACTTTAAAGTGTGAATCCATATTTTTATTCTTACATTTTACTGTAGTAATTACAAAATCTCTTATGGAGGTGTGGCAGACACAAGAGCACTAACCACGTAACATTAACTTGTCTGCCATTTTTAATCATGGTAACAATGTAGGCTCAAGTGAATGAGGCTCCAGTTTCACAGGCTTAGAGACTGACCTGCAACCATCTAGCAACCACCAATTCTGAGTTGCAAGTATTCTCCAAGCAGGTGTAAGTGGTTTCTTGGAGGTTGATGGCAGTTGCTGGAAAAATTCGTAATAAAGACAGTGAACACCCCTCTCCCCTGGCAACCATTTGTTGCTAGGGGAAAAGATGTATTCTCCTGCTTTGTGGTAATAACCTACTCGTGATCGCTTTGGGCACCACCATAGTGCTGTGTTCATAGTTTTAAAAATTTGCAGGTTTGTCAACAAACGCTGTCAAAAGTTGCAACTTGTGAAACACAACTTTTATTTTAAGGGCAATCTTATCCATTTAGACCTGGCACCGCATTTTTTCACATTTTAATAGTACTCGACTAGTAGTCAACAAGTATTCTGAGTCATATAAGAAAAACTACAGGTAACCATGGCAATCAGCTAACAACCAAAGCAATCACTAGTAGGTACAACCGATTTTACCTAGTGACGGCAAGCAGCAAACACCGTCAACCAATCAGAAAATCAGAAACTTTTGCTGTTTTTATTACGTCCAATCTGGCAAACAACTCTTGAGTAATGTGCACGAGACGTTACATGAGAAACCTCAATACTGGGCCTTGCTCTATAGTTTATCCTTTGTGTATAATGTTGCAATCAGCTTTCTTTTGATTGGCTGCCCCTCGCAAACATAAGGTTTGAACAGCAGGTGGGTGGGTTCTTGTGCTCACAGTAAGAACTGTGGGGGTGAGTTGACCTTAGTCAGGGTATCCACTCCCTTTGATCTGGGACCTTTATGCCTTCATAAGACTCTGTAGTGTAGGTGGACGTCCAATTGCATCATTACTAAGAACATGTAAAGATGTCACTCTCTGGTAGTCACAAGAAAGGAGGTCAGAAAGTACTGATACACTGACTAACCCAGGAGCGGTGTTGCCATTTTCATTATAGTTGCCATCTACAGTCTCGATAGCGTTACCTTAACTTATAGCATAGCTACAGTAGCTTTATCTGCTGTAAGCTCCAGGTTTCAGGGAGTTTTATTACCTTTCAAACAGCCTATAACATGTATTTGTGAGAGGCGCTTATTTGCTTATGCATCAACTCTCCCATGCTGCTGTTCTTTTATATGTGCTGCTCTGTATGTCTTTACCCCCTAAATGTTGAAATTATATATAGTCAGTATAGCAGTGTTGAACTGACAAATGCAAAGTACAACCTTGTTGCGTCCTGCCTCAATCCCTCTTGTCTCTTGTCTGCACCAGCCATAACTAATTTTTTCCCTTCTCAGCTAATCCCTATACATCTTTATTTTTTTTACTTCTTCACCTTCTATCACTCATTTCTCTGCCTCTATATCTTCCTCCATCGTCTCACTTTGCCCTCATCCCTCCGTTTCTCCCTCTTTCTCCCATCTTCTCATCCGTCTCCCGCCTCACCACTTCCCTCCTCTACTCCCATTTCTCTGCCGTCTTCATATCTATCTCGCTCTCTGTCAGGGGTAGAGGAGGCAGAGTATCATTTAGGGAAGATAGCTTTGGCAGACATGCTGATGCACTCGCGCACAAATACACACACTCGCACACATACGCAAGTTAGCTCGGCTATCCATTGTCTCTCAGCGCATCGCCGTGTTTTGGTGTGCAACTGCTAAACTAGATGTTATAAAGTGCAACTGGTGCTCTGTTTGGGGAGAGGCTTGAGAGGTAGAAAGAATTGGTAAGAAAGGATGAAGAGAAAGAGGGAAGGAAGGAGAAGAGGAAGGGGAACAGTGGATAGAAAGAGAGAGATGAGGCGGGGGAGATGGAAACAGGAATGAAACACAGGAAGAAGCGAGGCGGGGGGAAAAGCAATCCTGTTGGCGCTGATAGATTTCTGGGAGAACAATGTTATCTCTGTCTCTCTCTCCACACACACACACACACACATACGTACAAACACACACACATTCAGATACACACTCAAATGTGCACATCTTGTAATAGAGAGAGCTAACAAATCTTTGTGGAGAAGTACATGTATCCGCAGCCTTTATTTTACAACCAAGAAACACTCCAAAGGCGGCGCGACAGACTTACAAAGAAGTCGAACCGGCCCGAAATAGAAACACGGCGGAACTCGTTGCCGCATACAAATCTGTGTTGAGTGCGCGTGCGTGCGTATGCGTGTGTGTGTGTGTCTGTCTGTGAGTTTCTGCATGAGTGAGTGTGCGTGCCCGGCTGTGGATTCTCGATGTTGGTTTATTTACATTCCACGCTGCATGGGGGCGCGTGGCGAGGAAAGAGGTAAACCGAGGGAAGCCGGAAATAGCGGCGTTAGAAAATCTGAGACAGGTGAGATTCAAGCTGCGGCGAAAGAGGGGAAATGTTTTAGAGATGTCTGATTTGTTGCGATGATCATCTTGTGGTTGGAGTCACCTTTAACCGCAATGACTTGGAGGTTAAAAGGAATTGGAAATCTATCTTTTGAACAGCAAATGCTAATCCTCTGTGGGTTTGAGTGTCTGGAGCTGACAGAGCAGCTTTGATTCACAGCAGTCACGGAACAGAAACTTCTCAGACTATTTCTGCAATATAACTGACTTCTTCACAGTTCATCTGCAAGTTTTAGAAGTGAAAGATTTTCACTTCATTAGAACAGTTTCACTTTTAATTACGCTGTCCTCTAGCCGAGACCTAAAATCTGGCTTTGGTATTTGGAAAAGAGACGGAAGAAGTGCGACTGTGTCGAGCCTCGGTATCACCCCAAAGAAAGGCTCAGGGTGAAGGGGCTGGGTCAACCAAGATGTAGTTTCTCACAGTAGTTGTCCAGCTTGCGAGATTGTAAGAGGCGGGTCTGCCTCTACGATGCATCAATTGTCCAGATAACTGGAAAAATTACCGTTTGTGTTTCTCAGTGACGACACTGTTCACTGAATGTTCTATCACTGTTTCAGTGGTGAGAAAGACTGCACAGTCAGGTGAGAATGTGAAAAAAATGTGTTACCTTTATTGCTCTCCCAACATGTCTTCATCCCTATGATGCCAATCTTGTCCCATGCCACTGATGACTATCTGTTACACACAAGGTGTCCTTTGATTTGTGTACCATCTCGTGCTCCAGCTGTGGCTGATTGTCTGCAGAGAAATATCATTGCTACAGTAGACGAACAAAGCCCAGGACTGAAGAGTGGAGGATGGGCCACATACAGGGGCTGCTCTCCAGTGGAAACCAGTGAAGCTCTTTTTATTTACATTCATTTTAGGCACCAAAATGGTAAAATGGTAAATGGCCTGCATTTGTACAGCGCTTTACTTAGTCCCAAAGCGCTTTATACTACAATTAGTCATTCACCCATTGGTGATGGCAAGCTACATTGTAGCCACAGCTGCCCTGGGGCGCACTGACAGAGGCGAGGCTGTCGCCACCGGGCCCTCTGACCATCACCAGCAGGCAAACATGGGGTTAGTATCTTGCCCAAGGATACTTGGCATGTAGCTGTGAGGAACCTGGGATCGAACCACCGCCCATCTGGTAAGGAGGTGACCCGCTCTACCACCTGAGCTACAGCCACCCCAAAATATACTGCTGAAGTTTGCATTTTGGGTTACAGTATGAGCCTTCGCAACACTAACTTCAACAGAATGACCACTCTGGAGAGACCAACCTGTCTCACTGATGTCACAACCTGATACATCAGACTCTGTCACTGAAGGACATGTTGTGCATAAACGAGCCACGCCATCAGCGGTGACAAAGCAGCCTTAATTGATGGCTCGAATGAGAACAGCCTGGCTGTCCACACAGACTGTTTACCTGTCTGCAATCTGTCCCAGTGTGACTGGACTATACAGGTCAGACTACAAACAGCAACTAAACTGCACATGTTCATGTGCACATATCTGTTCATAGTGATCTTAGTGATCATGTGCCATTATTTATAGTGTTATAAGCTTGTTCTGACAGGTCTTGTCACGTGTACAATAACTGACATCATCGTCCTGTAATGATTGATTAGTAATCCTTCTTTATGATCGTTTTCATAACACACACACATGTTCTTTGTTTGTGTGTTTTTTAACAAAAAGGTATTATAGAGTTTCATTTATGCATTATAAACTCGAATCAGTTTGTAATTATGACAGTATCTGACACACCACAGACCACGTTTAATCAGGATTGCATTTTGTGCAACATAATAACTTGTCTGCTGTTCTGGTCAAACCCCAGAGCACCAGAGGAGTCCAAACATATGCAGGTCGAGTGAAGAGGAAGCTCTAAATTGTTCATTAAATGTCTTTGTTCATGCACCGAGACAGCAACAAGAAAGGTGAACTAAAAAGTCAAAGTGACCTGAAAAACAAACACAGTCGCACTCAATTCCTAGTTGCATACAAATGTGCAGAAGCTTTCAGCACCTGTTTATCTGAACTCCCCTCTACAAGGAGATTAATGGGTAACTGTAACCTCCAAGCAATTATCGGTTTGGGGATTTTGTCAGTTAAAATCCAGGTTAGAATTAGGCACAAGTGGCCGTTGTCGTATACCTTTAGGTCACCTTTTAACTGTAATTTCAGGGGTATTTATTCTGTATTTCGGAAAGATTCAGGTCCACCTGTGCCACAGAAATCAGCCTCCCACACAAAAAGGCATACATATAAATGCTCTCGAAGCAATATAGCGGAGGAGCCACAAAGCCAGCTGAGAATTTGAGGGTTCAGCTTTCATTGCTACGGTCGACCACGAGGCAGTGAACCAGAAGGCAGGAAATGGAGACGCTTTTCCACAGCGCAGCACCACCAATCATGTGGCATTTTACACTTGTCACAGACGGTCACAAAGTGGCGGCTGGTGTGTGAAACATTCGCCGAGTTCAGCTTGCGAGTGTGTACACAGCGTGTGGAAGTGCAAAGCGAATGTGCTGCGTTGTGATTTTTTTTTTTTTTTAATAAATGTGCCCTTTTGTCTGTGCGAAACTGTCAAAATTAGATTAGTTTTCCACGGCAAGCATGGCCTTTACACATACACAAACACACTCGAAGAAACACGCAGACAACTGGGCGCTCATTCACACGCACCCAGAAGACAAAGAAGGACAGACACACACACACACACACACACACACGCACGGACACTCAGGGATAGACTCTGTGTGTCAGGCCAATTCATTTTGCCACAAGTGGTCCCAGATTGGATCTGGTCAGAGTCCCATTACGCCTCACCTTGTCTGACCTTAAGCTTCCCGACCCCACCCTCGACACACGCACACACACACACTTACAACAGATGCACGTATACACACAGGCAAATGCACCCTCACACACGCAGGTAGCATCACAAAGACACAGGTCAGGTCATCAGTGCAGACACACACAGACAGACATACCGAGAGTGTTATTGATTGTAACGTTATCTAGATGGGATCATTCCTATTGATTTAGAAAGACGGGTCATTCTGATCAATGCTATCTGCTCATCTGCAGTGTCATTAGAGCAGAGCCTGAGTGCCAAAATATCTGGCTGTCTTCTTTTCCTCTTAGAAAAGAAGAAGAAATTACTACTTTGATCTCAGGTATCAACAGCGGCCGACACTGCCGACGTGCCCCGGAGCAAGGGCATCTATAAGTCATCTGGGTTTATCTGTGTTTACACCATCCGCTCTGCTACAAAGGAGCTGTACTGAACATTAGCTAACAGCTAGTAAACAGAGATAACAAGAGGAGTGGTTCATGGCACGGCTTCTGTTCTTAATGGACACTTAGAAACCTTCAACAAGTGTTTGTGAAATATTCACATTTCTGCTCAGGACTGACGACGAAATGGAAAGTAGTAGTAGTAGTAGTAGTAGTGTCCCCGCTCAAGGACGCTAGAAAGGAAAAATATTATTAATATCTGGTAAATATCCTCTCTGTGGTTAGTGAAGAAAATCAGTCAATATCAGTCGTTATACCGTCACTGAAATATGTTTTCGTATATTGAACAATATATACTAAATGCCATGTTCCATTTGTTAAGACTGAGAAACAAATAATGAAGGATTCAGATGTTGATTCACTGGGTAAGTTTTTGATTTTTCAGAGGTAGATCTATTCTTTTTGAAGTGTGAACATGTATTTGTTTGAGAACATGACAACCTTCACGCTCACAGCGGTGAGCTTCACACTTCAGTTCCCATTGTTGCAGCGTTTTTAGTGACATTTTTGGCTGATTTAGCAAATTCTTTTTTTCTACATAAAAGCACTTACAAAAACATCCACGACTGTGTACCTTTGAAAAAGGCACACGTCTCTGTCCCTCTGTACTTGCAGTGAAACAGCACTGAAATTGGAGTCTAGCTGTAGTCCATTGTGCTCCACCTTCATATTTTTATTCGTGGACTTTACTAGAGTATATTTACATGTTTTGTATATCAAAATAATCCTTGATTATTTCAATCTGGCACAGGACGCAGCCCTTCAGTTCCTCCTCAATATGAAAGGAGCGTATTATGTAGCTCCTCCCACTGTACACCAGCTTTCTTGTCATTGGCTGATCTTCACAAAGAGAAGGACTGAACCAACTGGTAGACCGACGTCTG